>JASANF010011005.1:0-12678 GCA_030248245.1 Trissonchulus sp. WLG1_4
AACTAACAACGCTAGAACTGTGTGCTACAATCCTACCATTGTAATTTCACAATTGTAGGATTGCGAAATTTTCACAATTGTTTTATGAAACTGCTTTTGGCTACAATTGTAGTTTTTCTCTACAATTGTAGACATGCTACAAGGCTAAGATTGTAGAATTCTAAATTCAATGAATTCAACTGCTGAAATAGAACGTAATTCTACAATTCTAGATCAAACATCACGTGCCACAATTGTAAGTTTTTAAAACCAACAATTGTAATCTACAATCCTAGGATTGTAGTGAACATTTCATGCATGCAGCAAGCGAAGTGAAGGCTACAATTGTGATGTACAATTGTAGGATTGTAATGCTACAATTGTGAAGTTTCACAATTGGGGCTAGCTTGATGAAATCAATTTCACTGCATTTTCACAATTCTAGGCTACAATTGTAGGATTGTAGTTTTATAAAACCGGCCCCAGGTCGTCAAAGTGAACGACGCGCTATCTAACTCTGCAGAAGTTACTAGCGGAGTACCTCAAGGAAGTGTTTTAGGACCTTTATTGTTCCTTATATTTATAAATGATATTGTGAGTGCTGTTCCGGACAGTTTCATCAAGATTTTTGCTGATGACTGTGAAATATACATGTCTTGTCAAAAAATACAGGACTACTACAGACTACTAGGTAGCCTACACAACGTTTTTGACTGGACAATTAACAACCAGTATTGCTGCTGACAAAAGTAGTGTTTTACATTTAGGCTACAATAACCATGTTTTTCAGTTCACAGTTGATAACATTGTTATCCCGCCAACGTATTGCATGAAAGATCTAGGTGTACTGATTAGTAGCGATCTTAAGTCTTGCCTGCATAACAATAGTCGCAAAAGCCTTTCAACGCATTAATAAACTACTTGGAACCACTAATAGTACAGATATCTGGTTCATAAAAGCTATGTACCAAACCTACGTACGTCCGCTGCTAGAATTTAATAGTCCAGCATGGTCACCTTATCTCAAAAAACATATTGTGCTTCTAGAATCTGTACAGAGAAAATTTACTAAACGCATCCACAGTTTAGCAACTATATCTTACAGAGCTATACTAGAGAAACTGAAGTTGGTACCACTGGAGCACCGGCGACTGATCGCTGACTTAGTGCAATGTTTTAAAATCGTACGTAACCTTGACGGTTTGAATATCACGGACTTTTTTACTGTACATACAACTGACCACCAACTTAGAGGACATAGCTACAAGTTTCTCCCCAAATTATCTAGGTTAGACATCCGCAAAAACTTTTTCTGCTGCAGAATTGTGAATGTATGGAATAGCTTACCGGAACGCGTAGTCAATCTAAACACCGTACCTACTTTTAAGAAAAAATTACTAAATATTGATCTCTCTGAGCATCTTAAATATGATTTCAGCTAGCGAACAGACAGTCTTGGACCTTGGTATCCTTTTCCTATGTGTCTTGCTACTTACATAACAGTTTTCTCACACTATATTTATTTGTGTTATTTTTATTACATATAATGACACAGCATGCTGTATTTTAGCCTGCATATGTTTTTTTGTGTAGTTTATAAATATTTCATTTTTTGATTTTTTTGTTAAGTAGCCATGTCATTTAATTCTGTGCTTTTTATTGCACTTCATTGGTTCCTTATATTATTTTATTTTATTACACATTTTTAATAGTTTAGTCAGTCTGAATTTATATTTTTTTATATATTTTTATTCAAACTCCTTTTTGTAATTTTTTCTTAGTCATCGGATCATTTCCGATTCTTGCAACAATGCTAACATTATTGTCTTTTTATAGTAGGTTTTTTGCTATTGCTGTGCGTGCACTGTGTGTTTTAAGGTTCGTATCAAAACCTGTTAGGTAATGTTTCACAGCTGACTTTTAACTGTCAATAGACACATACTTTTTGCAAGCAATCAGCAGCATACCGCTGCTCACTACGGACAGACACATGTCGTAGTAATTCTTATGCTAATTTCAGTTTGCACATGTAAATGTGCAAAGTAATTCGTACAACGGAAATAATATTCACCTTGAATTTTTAAAAAAAAATACCTGTTTTACACTATATTGTAACGAAACCTGTTCAGTTAATGCTTCCCTGATAGCATATATACAATATTGTTATCTGAATTTTTATCGCACATTGTCGATGCTCACACTGGAGCATTATGGCGAAATGTGCTAATGCTGAGGGGAAACTCTCGAAGTGACACTTAGCGGTTCAGAATTTTTAAAATTTTATTTTTTTTTTAATTTTAGTTTTTTTACTTCTTTTTTTTCATTTTTTAAAAGTGTATTTTTATTTAATTACATGAGGGTCAAACAACAAAAAAATTTTGGAATATGGAAAACAAAGGATTCACTTTCTTGCTGTCCTTGTGGGTGCCATTGTGTGCACCTATACATAATCTCATTTTTATGTGGCAATTTTTTGTTCTGTGTACTTGCAATTGACTTACGTATAACATATGCAATCAGTGGCGTATTTAGGGGGGGCGCTGGGGGAGCTGCAGCCCCCCTTAGCGTTTTGAGCCCCCCTTGAGGGTCGCAGCCCTTTGCGAAATCCAAGATACGCCACTGTATGCAATTAAATTGACGAGATTTAAATTTTGACATTTTTAAATTTTATTTGTAAATTTTTTGGTCTATCTTCTTCTCCTTCTTTTGATAACACAGTTACCATTGAAAATAAATATAAAATAATATATGATGAATGAAATATAACAATAAACGGTAAATAGTAAATGGAAATAAACATAAATGACGCGAGACTTTTCTTCTTCAACAAAAAGAAATGACGGAGCTCAACAAAGCCAAACACAATGTGATATGTCTCTATTCATGCGATCAATATACATTATATACATTATATATACATATACATTATTCTAAAAATGCTCTTCACAGAAGGGCAGCAATGTTAGTAGAATAGGAAAGCGGAAAAATGCTAATATGCTTGTTAAACACCCGGGACAAGTTTTGCCGCCGAATAGGAAAACGCAGCTTGCTAAATGAAGCGGACAAGAGTTGTGTCAGAATAGGAAAACGCAGCTTTTTAAATGAAACGGACAAGACTTGCGTCAGAATAGCAATCGCCCTGCGACACGTCAGTGCTTTCTGCACCCTATTCGCGCGAATAACAAGGAAAAGCATTTTTGACGCTTACTATCACATATTCACATGTCAGAACTTGTAGTGTAAAGTAGATATATATACAGTTACTTAATTTAAATTTCTTCACATATTACATATATACACATCTATTGTTCTAAACATCTTTCCCGAAAGTTACGATTGACATATTTTAAATAAACATTTCACAGCAAGTACATACTAATATTCAACACAAAGCTTAGTCTATTAAATGTTTATGATGATTAAACACGTGTACGTATAACGTATGTGTAAAAATAAAAACGAATGACCGCTATGATCGATTAACGATCCTTGTGAATGTACGACTCATTACAAGAACGTTTATTCCGGTCATGGCTTGCGTTTGTAAATAACATCAAGAACCAGCTATGTATACTATACTTTTCCGGCAAAAGAGCAGCTCATGAAAATGGCTGATTAGTTCGCGCGAATAGGGTGCAGAAAGCACTGACTGTCGCAGGGCGATTGCTTTTCCGACGCAAGTCTTGTCCGTTTCATTTAAAAAGCTGCGTTTTCCTATTCTGACACAACTCTTGTCCGCTTCATTTAGCAAGCTGCGTTTTCCTATTCGGCGGCAAAACTTGTCCCGGGTGTTTAACAAGCATATTAGCATTTTTCCGCTTTCCTAATCTACTAACATTGCTGCCCTTCTGTGAAGGGCATATTTATAATAATCCTATCCATTTTTCCGCTTGAGAGAGTCAGCTTCAAATCATGAAAATGTTTTCACCGGTATCACAGGGGGGGGTCGCACAAGTTCTGGTTATTACGTAAATCTGGCAACAAAACAAATAGCACGCTGCAATGCACAGTAAATATATAAGAAAAACGAATGCGTAATACACTGTCTGATGTGATGTTCACACTAGGGCAAAAAGTTAGACCATTTTCATTTAAGGGGGTAATTGCGTTTTTAGGTGTTTTTTTAAACTACCATAACTGCACTTAACCTCAACAAAAACTAGAGCGGTCTTTTTTACATTTTTTTACACCTTCTAGTTTTAAAAAACTATATTTAAAAGCTGATTATCTTTTGCAATTTTACTGCTGCTATCATTTTAATACACCCCATCAGCGTTTTTTTACTAATTTTTGCGCCACAGTTATGAAACTCAAGATCAGCCAACAACTACTAAACTTTTTGCAGTTATGCACTGACATAATATCCCCACCCGTTTTTTTGATATAGTTGATAAGTCGTTTCTACGTTGAGAAAATGACATTTTCGTACAAAAATCACGTAATTTGACTTCTCTAAAATTTTCAAAAGCCCATAACACCAAATCTACAAACTATTTTTAGAAAAGGAAAAAAATATATGGGATGGAGATATTTTCCTAAAGATAATGGCCCGTATTCACATACTAAGTGTAACGCTTAAACTTAGTGTTTACACTTAGTTTAGCGCTTATAAGCGCTAAGTGTTATTCACAAACTTGAACTTCTACCATCCTAAACATACTTAAGCGCTAAGCGCTTAGCAAACGCTTAGCGTTTGTTTGTGAATAACACTTAGTATGTGAATACGGGCCAATGTGGTTAAAGTTTCGAAGCCGTAGTCCGTTTTTAGCTTGAGTTCTGTGGGCGCAAAAACTACACAGAAATGTCAAAAACCACGAAAACGACATTACCCCCTTAAGGTGGTAGTTCCATAATCGCAGTGAGCCGTTTTTCTGGCAGATCTATACATTACGAGTAAAGAGACTATGATTTCCTTAAACTACACCAAAATACAGCCAGAGCATTTTTTATTTGGTGTAAAATTCCATCGTTAAGACTAGCTACCGCGTTGGCTTACTGAACTGTAAGCCAATGTGGTAGCTAGTCTTAACGTGAGATTTTATCAGTGATTAACGTGATAGTAGACAGTTTTGAGTCTTGTTTCGAAAACTTGTACTGATTTTATTCCTGCTTTACTGGTTGTTCTGAAAAAGAGCTTTTAAAATAGCCTCATGTAAAAAAAACTGCGATTCTGGAACTACCACCTTAAGGGGGCGCTCCGGGAATCGGGGGTTACATCGAAAATTCGCGAAAAAGTTGGCAAATGTCAAACTTTACTATACATATATGTAGTATGGCACAAAAGAACACTGGAGGCAAAATTTCAAATCACGTGATCATGCCACGTGACTCCCAGAGCACCAAACGTGAGTGAATATTCGGCAAACGATAACTCTGCTTATACTTTGCGTATAGTCACACTTTATATACCAAAATGTAGCTTATGTGCTTCTCTAGTTGAACATTATTTTGGTTTTTAACATTTATGTCGGATTTGGATAAAAAATGTCATTATGTGTTTTCGAAGTCGAACTCTGAGCAATAAAAATCCTATAAAAAAATTTCTAAGCTTTATTTAAAAAACTAAAAAATTGTTCAACTGCGCAGAGCCTGAGACTATAATCGTGCAAAATTTTGTAGAAAAATATCTCACCAGCATTTTATAATCGAATGCCGAAAAATTGGTTTTGTATTCACACAGCCTATATTTGAGTCTGCTGCTTCTGAAAATGGTTTCTTGTGCAATTTTTTTGCACAGAACGCAATAAAATTGTTTTAATTTTTCATTACGACTAATAAAACTTACGTATCGTCTGTTTGGAAAACCTCAAAAAGCGTTGATGCACTGGCTTACTTGCTGAATTTGTGTAAAAGTCGAACAAAATCAGTAAATTGTCCAATTTTTTCCAAATTTTTTGCAATGGAGATATGCGCGTCAAAACATCAGAAATAGTATTTTGGGCAACTTTTCTTCAAGAATGATAGGTCATTTTGGCTGTTTTTAAAAAAAACTGCCCAAATCCTTGATTCCCGGAGCACCCCCTTAAGGGGGCGCTCTGAGTAACTTCCAATAAATCAAATTGCTATAATTTTTTGTTTCTTGCTGGATACGAACTTTTTTGCTTAAGCGCAATTAAGATGAACACCAGGCAAGCATTTTTGCAAAGTTTGATGAGTCTCGGAACATTTTAGCAAATTTTATGACTGCGTCAAAATTAAAATTTTGAAAAATTTGACTAATTTTTGAAATGACGTAGCTCAATGGTGCCTCAACCGAATTTAAGAATTCATAGCTTAAATTAAAGACAATTATCTTGCCGAGGTGCCATTTTTGTCGAATTTTCGTTACCGCCGATAAATATTTAGTTACTTCAGTTTTTATCAAAAGTGACGTTTTAAAAAGCCTATCATATTGAGCCAAATCATAATAATTACAATTCAAGAAGTTCGGCGCCTCCATATACATCTGCTCTAACAGTCTGCAAAGTTTCATGCGGATCGGGTTTCACAGCTGACAGTAATCTTGAAAAAAAGTACGCTATAGCCCAATTTCAGAAACCTGAAGTTTGCCTACACATACGTATTTTTCAAAAAATAGAGCTAATTTTTCTGTAATAAAATCCGTTGAGAAAAGTTTCAGAAGCAAAAAAGTAGCTAACGAAAAATTAGTTTGAAAAATAGTGTATTTTTGTCAATGCTGGTCAACGCATTTTGGAAATTATTTTAGAAAGGTTTGCCTACACAAACGACTTTTTGAAAAGTTGCAACTAGCAATTAGCTACACTGAACTGTTTCAAAAAGTACCAAAAGCCATATAGAATTTTTTGGTGTATCGATTTAAAAATTTTTTCCCATTGAAAAATAGGCTAAAATTTCAAGTCGAACAAAATTTGACGTTATATACATCAAATGAAAGCTAATTAAATTTGGACCAACTTTTCTTCTTGAGTTAACTAACGAAAACGTACGTGAAAAATTTTATCGCCCAAAGTCGGTTATTCAGAGCGCCACCTTAAGGGGGCGCTCCGGGAATCCAGGGTTACATCAAAAATTGGCGAAAAAGTTGTCAAATGTCAAACTTTACTACACATATATGTAGTATGGTACAAAAGAACCCTGGAGGCAAAATTTCAAATCACGTGATTATGTCACGTGACTCCCACGGCACCAAACGTGAGTGAATTTTCGGCAAACGATAACTCTGCTTATACTTTGCGTATAGTCACACTTTATATACCAAAATGTAGCTTATGTGCTTTTCTAGTTGAACATTATTTTGGTTTTTAACATTTATGTCGGGTTTGGATAAAAAATGTCATTATGTGTTTTCGAAGTCGAACTCTGAGCAATAAAATTCATATAAAAAAATTTCTAAGCTTTATTTTAAAAAACTAAAAAATTGTTCAACTGCGCAGAGCCTAAGACTATAATTGTGCAAAATTTTGTGGAAAAATATTTTACTAGCATTTTATAATCGAATGCCGAAAAATTGGTTTTGTATTCACACAGCCTATATTTGAGTCTGCTGCTTCTGAAAATGGTTTCTTGTGCAATTTTTTTGCACAAAACGCAATAAAATTGTTTTAATTTTCCATTACGACTAATAAAACCTACGTATCGTCTGTTTGCAAAACCTCAAAAAGCGTTGATGCAATGGCTTACTTGCTGAATTTGTGTAAAAGTCGAATAAAATCAGTAAATTGTCCAATTTTTTCCAAATTTTTTGTTATGGAGATATGCACGTCAAAACATCAGAAATAGTATTTTTGGCAACTTTCCTTCAAGAATGATAGGTCATTTTGGCTGTTTTTAAAAAATACGGCCCAAATCCTTGATTCCCTAGGCGCCCCCTTAAGTAAAGTTACAGTTAAAGTAAGACCTATAACTTTTTTGTAGTTAAAGTTAAAGTTAAAGTATGACCCCTAACTTTTTTAATTTTAGTTAAAGTTAAAGTTTATATAACTTTTTTGCCCTAGTTCACACCTTGTGTTTTATTTTCCTGTCGGAAAAAATTTCATATACGTCTCCAGTGGACCAAATTCGGCCTAAAAATTGAAAACATCTTCATTTTTTCCGGGGTAAGCAACTGGCTTTTATAGTGGTGCGGGAAAAAACCCTACGCGTTTTGCGGGAAAAAAACCCTAGTGCTTCCTGGCCGAACCGTTAGACATAGGCTCTTTTTGAGTATGTAGGTTGAAAGCGCATCCCAAACTGACCTACCACACCAATTTCTGTACAGTTTTGAGGCCTGTAGCATTTTTTATGAAATCTCAAATTTTTGCATGTTGAAAAATTCCAAAGTGACAAAATTTTCCAAATTTTTGACTTGTCATAATTTGTCACAAAACCACTTTTGGCCAACGCCGTTTGCATTTTTCAAGAGAGTTACCTTTCCTCTACACGGAACAATGGACTATCACCTAAAATGCCCTGGCTGTATAAATCTTATGCATTCCAAGTGCATCGGAATGACTGACGTTGCTTTCCGGAAGACATCTAATCCGGACAATACGAACCCGAAGTTTGGAATCCTGTGCTCCACATGTCTAAATGATTTTGCGAGTATGAAACAAAGAATATCTGCTATGGAAGAAAAGATGAAACGACTGGAAAATCAAATTGCTGCATCCAAAAATGGCCCAGCCCCCGAAAGCAACGACGCTCTAAGCACCATTTCTAGCCGTTTGAACTGCTTAGAAAAAAAAATAAACGAAACACCCAAGCTAATCTCGGACACTCTCCAAGAATTTATGGAACTTACGGAAAAGAAAGAAAACCTGGTCATCCTTGGTATGCCTGACCAGGGAAACGATTTAAATGAAGTCAGAAATTATGCCGAATTGCTTGGCATCGATCGAGCTGGCGTGGACTATGTTTTTCGGGATGGACCCAAGCCGGCGCCCGGCCGGTCCCGCATCCTCAAAGTTCACTTCCGAAGCCGTGGTGAACGACATATCTTTCTTAATGGGTTTCGTACAGTGGCTCAGGTTGCGGGACCTGACGGGGCGCCGCCTTGGGTCCGCCCGGATCTGACCTATGCCCAGCGCCAGGCCGATCGGGTATTGCGTGCTAAATTGGCTGAATTGCGTGCCCAAGGTGAAAATGTGGTTATTTACCAGGGTAAGCTTGTTCCTCGAATAAGTTTGTCAAACTAAAATCGTCTGCTCATTTAGTTCCCAATAAAATAAGGTTAAGCTGTGCCCAATTAAAGCTTTTCTATTTCAATTCACAGAGTATCACGAATAAGTTTGACGACCTGGCAGCAGAACTTTCTGTAAACCCTTACGACATTGTATGTATTTCGGAGTCTTGGTTATCCTCACTCCTCAGATTATAATGATAGTTTATTTCCAAGTAAGTATTATAACATTTTTAGATCTGATAGAAAAAATGGGTCTCATGGCGGGGTTTGTATGTTAATCCATAATAAATATAATGCTATACTAGTCAGATCAGATTCCCTAAACAGCTCTATTGAACTCCTTTTTGTGGATATAATTTTCAAAAATACTAAACTACGTTTTGGTCTTGTCTACCGTTCCCCAAAATCAAGTACAGAGATGTTTTTAAAATTGTTTGACTGTATTTACGACCTGTGTAATACTAAATATGATATTATTGTTTGTGGCGATTTTAACTTTCCATCAATTGATTGGAGCAAAACATGTGCTTGTAGTTCAAAAATAGCTGCTGATTTCGTACATTATATGAGTTCTTGTGGTCTTGTAAATTTAATCAATGAACCTACACGAGGTAAAAATTATTTAGATTTGCTTTTTTGTACTGATCCAAATTTAGGCTCAGCCTTCGTACAAGAACCTTTCTCCAATAGTGATCATAACTCTATTCTTTATGATTTCAGCATAACTATCCATTCTGAGGTGCATAACCCAGTAAACAATGGTTTCAATTTCAAAGCTGCGGATTGGATTGGTATGTCCGGTTTCTTAGAAACTATAGATTGGGATGCTCTATTGTTTGATGAAACTGACGTTGACTGTTTATGGTAAACTTTTTCCCATATTATTCTATACACCATAGAACTTTTCGTTCCAAAAAATCGTGCCCCTAACAAAGCACCTAAATTATCAAAAAATTTACGCAAACTAAGACTACAAAAACAACAACTGTGGAAAAAAGCACAGCTATCTCAAACTGAAAATGACAAATTGTTATAAATCATGCGCCAGAGAATTTCGAAAACAAATCCGTCATCAAAAACATGTAGACGAACAAAAAATTCTCTGTTCAGCAAACATCAAACAATTCTATAACTATGTTCGCTCCAAAACTTCCTCGAAATCCCGTATTCCTGCTTTGACTGGTTCAACTCCAAACCAAGAAATTACTGACCCCACGGATAAAGCAAAATTGTTTAACTTATTTTTTGCTTCTATTTTCGCTCAAGATGATGGTCAAATTCCCCCTTTTCCATACCAAACAACCAACACTTTTTCAAAAATCGAAGTTTCCCAAGAACTAGTTGAAAGCTACTTACAAAAGACACCTGCTAAGTTCACTTCACGTCCCGATTCCTTTCCCCCAATTCTTTTTAAACGTTTGGCTTCCCCGATGGCTGTTCCTCTAACACACATTTTCAAATGTTCATTGCAATCAGGTAAATTACCCGCTTCATGGAAAAAAGCTACTGTTGTCCCAATTTTCAAACGTAAAGGGTCACCCTCTGATGTGGTAATTACCCACCTATTAGCCTTACTTCATCATGCTCCAAAATTCTAGAAACTATTGTACGTGACTCCATTGAAGGTTTTATTCTTTCTGAAAAACTGTTAGACCACCGTCAACATGGTTTTCTAAAACGCAAATCTACTTTTACTAATTTATTGACCACTTATCATGAATGGGTTCAAAATGTGGAAGATGGCTACAACACTCACGTGGTTTTTTTGGATTTTGCCAAGGTTTTTGACACGGTCTCACACCAAAGGCTCCTTTTCAAATTAAACAGATACGGTATTACCGGTAATCTTTTATTGTGGATCCAAAACTTTTTGCAAAACAGAACTCAAGCAGTAAAAATTGATAACTCTTTGTCTACGGAAGTCCATGTCAAAAGCGGAGTCCCTCAAGGCACAGTGCTTGGTCCCCTTCTTTTTTGATTTTTATAAATGATCTTATGAAATGTGTTAAATTTTCAAAAATTTCTGTATATGCTGATGACGCGAAAATTTACATGCGCACCAAAGATCCCATTTTAATTGAATTATCCCAAGATTTACTCAGGGTCTTCGACTGGTCTCGTACTTGGCAATTAAATTGGTCAGTACCTAAGTGTCTGGTTTTTTGTTTTGGAACAGTCCTAGACCCGAGCGAAACAGTTTATATGTTTGGCAGCGAAAAACTTGAGTTATGTTTAGAAATAAAAGATTTGGGTATCCTTGTGTCTTCAAACATGAAATTTTCCAGTCATTGTACAGAAATTGCTAAAAAAGCGCATCGCGTTTCTTCAAATATTTTTCGTTCATTTTCATCCCGTCAGCCGCAGTTCCTCTTGAAAATGTTCACTACTTTTGTTCGTCCCATTCTTGAATACAATTCTGCTATCTGGTCCCCATATCTGTTAAAAGATATACAAATTATTGAAAACGTTCAACGAGAGTTCACCAAACGCATCCCGGGTCTAAGAAACCTTCCTTATGAAACTAGACTGCAGCAGCTGAAATTGCAGCCTTTGGACAAGCGTCGAGATTTTATTGATTTATGCACACTGTATAAAGCTATGTCTGGAAGTTTTTATGTAGATTTCTCGCGCCTATTTTGTTTCTCGAACGATCACGGCCTTTGTGGACATTTTTTGAAACTGTATGCTCACAAATCCAGATTAAACACTTCCCAATCTTTTTTTCTCATTGTGTTATAAAAAAATGGAACGATTTACCAAACGTAGTAATTGAAGCTAAATCTTTCAAAGTTTTCTGATTACAACTCATTACAAAAAATCATCCCCCCAGATTTTTTTCTGGGTACGCCATTGTTTATATATATTCACCGCCGCGGGACCGTATAAGTAGCAATAACATTGATTACAAACACTATTACAATAGTGTAAAAAGTAGTTATTGGGGCGCTTAAGTAGTTAGTAAGCGGTGTTACTGGGGCTTCAATTTCAGTGGCCTTTTTTTATGTGCGAGTAATACGTAGAGAGAAAAAATTTTGAAAAAAATTTTCAAAAAGAGTGTAGTGTAAAAAATAGTTGTGGTGTTATTGAGGCTTCGATTTCAATGGCCTTGTCTTTCATGTGCGAGTTTAATTAAAACATTAAGTATGTTTCAGTTGAGTTTAATAACGGTTGAGCATTCTTGTCTGCGTTCCTTGGATGGGTCAGAATCGACCCGTTTTTTTCCCGCGACCGTATTTTTTCCCCCAAAATGGGGGTAAAAAAATACGTTTATTTTTCGATTTACATAAAATCAGTAATGCAGAGAAAAAAGTTTAATATGTGGTTTTGTTGAGCAACTCCGCGAGGTATTGTTGGAAAAAAGTTTACCCGAGAAACTTAATCCAGGAAAGCAAAAGAACCCTTGTACTTATATTTTGTATTTTTTTACCCCATCTGACTATACTTTTTACGCCATCTACCCTCAATGGGGAGTGTGACAGGTCGTAACGTCCATATTTTAATTTTTTCGGTTATTTGGCATTTAAACAAGAGAAATTAACAGGTTATTGATTTAGCAATACGTAACTGAACGAAGTACA
>JASANF010011006.1:0-10824 GCA_030248245.1 Trissonchulus sp. WLG1_4
CCGCCGCGTGAGCTCTTGTAGGGTTGTCAGATCGTCGATAGCATAGACGAACAAAATTGGTGTAGGCAAAGGGGGAAGACCCTGCACAGCCTCCACACCTGCCTCCCTGAGCTCTGTTTTGGCGACTCCAGAGCGAACCGCAAGGCGGTTTCGTGCAAGCTAATGTCACACACCGCGTAGCCGCCCCATTCCCGGTCGTTGTGTTTGGGGATTCCGTATGCTCTTACGGATTGCACCCGATTTTGCTCGGCGACATAGGAATGAAACGTTACGCCATACCTCCGTGAGCTCTACCATACGGTCCTCAAACCCGGGTAATCGAAGCCATTTGGCCAGGCGTTTAGCGTCGTTGTGAGCTCCGACCGCGATGTAGTAGGACGTTCTGCTCCGGGTTGAAGAGCTTGCGAAGGGTCGTCATCAGGATATCGTAGTCGGTCAGGGCGTGGAACATGTACCCAACCATGATGACGAAGCGCCGTGACAATTCAACCGGGTCAAGCGGGCATGGGACCTGCAATCTGGATGGTGGAGACTGACTCGTCCTGCAACCTACCAAAAAGCGGGTGCGGGCAAACCCTCGCAATTAAAACAAACATAGCCGCTTTGCATAATAGCCCGAATTTCGTCTGAAACTATTGATCAGTTTGAACAGATCGCCAATTAGAGGCACATTTCGCCGCCTAGCAATTTTACGCAATGCGAAATCAGATTCAGATGGTTTGTACGAAAAGTGGCTAGTATCAGCAAGAGCGTCTATCATCATAACTCATCCTGCTCCCAAGTGCGCTGGTCGTGGTCGTCCGGTGATGGCTCTTGGATGGCGCTGAACCGCTCTGCGTTCATCCGCCAGCGTACTTCCAGCTCGTCTGGTGTGGTTGCCAAGAGGCTGAAACCCCGCAGTGGTGCACGAGACAGAGGGGCGGTCTTGGGACTCCCGGGCTAAGGGAGGAAGACTTTTCCCCATGTAGCGTTACGCCGTCGCTCACGCCTCCTCCTTTTAGCCAGACTACAACGAGTTAGCTGACCCCGCTCCTGGGAGAGATCCCCATCACGATCGCGATCTGTGGCGATGTCGTCGTCAGCTTAGTACGACTCATAAACAACTGGGGGAGGGGATTATACCCTTCCCGGGATTCGGGTTCGGAATCTGAGACCCCGTCCCACAAGGACATCTTGGCCAACTTTTTAGTCCGTCAAGAAATCAAATAAATCAATAATTAAGTTAATGCACTGTTAAGAAGAAAAACATATATATAATATATATCATTATTGAAAAATATTGAAAAATTTTCGCTGAATAATAGCACATAACACAAATACATTTGTGTTGCACACAGGAATCGAATTTGATCTGAATGCATTTTGAGCGAAATTCCCCCTAGCTAACACACAAAACAAGGTGTTAGTTGGCCTTCGGACAGGAAACTACACACTCGGTCTTCCTTTTATCTTACCATGTGCGACGTCATTTGTGCTAGTAGTTCAGAAGAAAGTTCGGAATAGTTGGAAGGATTAAGGACTGGAAGGTGCAGGTGCGGGCAGAGGGGTTTGTGCCGGTGTAGGAGAAGGCGGCAGTGCGATCCAAAAAGTTTTAGCGGATGGTCTGGCTTTCAATTAGGTAAAAGGGGAGCCTTTTTCAGTCAATCCACGTGAACCGTTTCCTGTGTGATCCTTAGCATTCTTTTGGATCTGAACAATATCTACATTATGCTATTATCATGTGACTTTAACTAACCTAGGCAGACCCCATCAGCATTAGGTGCCAGTATCTTCGTGATCCGCCTGAGCCCACTGGTAATCCTTCTATATTTTTCCCTACTACATCACCCACAGTAATAAAATTCTCTGTTTGACCTTTTCATCATAGCGCTGTTTTCCCTGTTTCCATATCTGCACTCCTACATACAGATTTCTGCGATGTCCCATGACCGTTCTAGTACCGTCTATGAGTTCAGACTCGAGCAACTCTTTTGATTTACGTGGGTTCACGACGAAATTCTGAGTTCAAAGGCCAATCGGTCCCACTGGACGGTTTTGACAAAAGGAAACAGAACCACTCTGCTTCAAAATGCGGCATCACTAACTAAAATTCGACAAAAATGGCACCTCGGCAAGATAATTGTTTTTAATTTAAGTTATTGATTGCAAAGTTAGGTCAAGACATGGTTGAGTGACGTTGCTTCAAAAATCAGTAAGTTTTGCTAAATTATAATTCTGATGTCGTCATAAAATTTACTAGATCTTCCAGAGTTCCAGACATGTCAAACGTCTCAAACGTTATGAAAATATGCGCCTGGTGTCTATTTTGGTTGCACTTAGGCAAGGACTTCGTACCGGCAAGAAAAGTAAAGTTATAGCAATTTGAATTTTTGTAATTTTTTTGGAAGTTACTCAGAGCAATATTACTGAAATAGATTGCCCAAATGTGGTACATTTTTCCATGAAAAAATCCGATGTCGACTATACACATAACGGAACCTAAAAATTCGCGTGCTGACTGGTGTCTGATTCCGAACTTTATGGTTCTACCCTCTACAAATCTTGATTTTTGTGTAATTTAGCGAACAGAAGCCGTTGGTTGTACCCATTTTCTCAGACTGTACAAAATTCTCTCCGGACCATCGACTTTGAATGAGGCACCATCTGTACATCTGTGGTCCGAAACATGCATGTAAATGGGTTCAAATTTTAGGAGGGCCTCTCCGGTACCGTTATTTTAATAATTAATATTAATATTAAAAGTCAGTATTTAAAATACTTTTAATATTAATGTTTTTATTAATATTAAATTAACAATAATTTGAGAATTTTATTTATATTAATATTAAATTAAAAATATTTCAGGAATTGTATTTATATTAATATTAAATTAAAAATAAATTGAGAATTCTATTTATATTAATATTAAATTAAAAATATTTTAGCAATTGTATTTATATTAATATTAAATTAAAAATAAATTGGCCGTATTAATATTAAAAAGCACTTTATTTTTAATATTCTTTTTAATAACGGCTGGGCATATACAAGACAAGTATATGCCTGTGCAGAAACTGACACGCTGCATTTATATTAATATTAAAAATGCATTTTTATACAATTTTAATATCATTTTAAATACAGCGTAGCTCATGTGTTCGCTTTTCAACCCGAAATTCGTCCGTGAAGTCACATTGGCATGGCTGTATTTTTGTGTTAAGGGGCCCATTCCTTTGCCGTAGTAACCCGCCGTCCTCAGAAGTGCCAGTTGACACATCACGTCTGGGTTTTTTTTTTTCGCTGGCAAATTTTCGCAATTTTGCGAAAAGCTTGAAATTTTTTTCGCAAAATCAATTTTTTTTTCGCAGACTTACTTTTGTTACTTAACACAGTAGACTTTACATTTAAATGTTAATAAAACATTATTCCGCCTATACAGGATTAAGACTGACATAGTTTTCACCATTTTTGGCCAAAAAGCAACGATTTCGACATTTTTATTAAAATTTATGTAGCCGTCCTGAGAATTTTGTGTAATTTTTCACAATTTCCACAATCGATGCTCAGCCGTAAAGCAATTTCATTCGACCCGGCGACGGCCAAGGACCAAGTTAGGCCTGAAAATGCTAACATTTTGAATTGTTACTTAATTATGTCACCTCCGACTCCTGTCTATTAGTGTTACATGCAGTCGGTGATAAGACATGGAAGGAAATGTGTCCCATTTACAGTCAGTAGAAACATCAAGTCACAAAGTGGCACGAGTCCGGGCTTGGGGAATCAAAAGTCAGAGAAATTTTCAATTTTTAGGGCAAATTTGGTCAATTGGGGACAGGGTTTTTTTTTTCGTCAAAAATGGCGTCATTTGCAGAAATGAAACTTAAAAATGACGTTCAGAAAATAAAAATGACGAAGCTTTGACGAAAGCTTTTGAGCAAAATTTGACGCTGATTTGTCCAAATTTGGCCTAAAAATTGAAAAATCTCCAATTTTTTTTCTGGGGGCTGCCGCCCCCAGACCCCTGCGACTTGATGGCTTATTCGTATTTTTGTCATTGACTTTCATAAAGGGTCTGCATGTGTACACGAGTACATTGATACGCCTATCTAGTGCCCTATCGGTGTGCCGTTATGCTTTGAGCTCTGACGTGACTTGGTTTCAATTTCTCGGCTCGAAAAAATTTCTGATACGTCTCTTCACTTGACCAAGTGTGGCCTAAAAAGTGAAAAATCTCCAATTTTTGAGGGTTCTCTTTTTAGACTCCTGCATCCTTGTGGCTTACTGTTCGTGGTATTTTGGTCGGCCAAAATTATTATAATATTTGGACAATATGCACTGGATCTGCTAATTTTTCTGTTAAATTGTAAAAAGTGCATTTTAAAATTATTACAAAAATCAGTAGTATAGAAAATCAAGTAAATAAGTATAATAAATAACTAAATCAGTATTACAAAAAGTTTTGAAATTTTTAGAACCTAAAATTTTTAAAAACCCGAGACAAGCCAAAAGGACTAAAACGGAAACCTCATGTACAAGCATACATGCAACAGCCCAAAAACTTTGGGTACTCCCTCCCCTCGGTGGGACCCCCCTCCCATCGATTTACTAAATTTTGACGCCCCTCTCAAAAAAATCGAAATCTATTCTTTTTGGCCAAGAAACACGGATTTCAACAGTTTTTGGCCAAAATTTAGGTAAAAAACGGATTAATTTTATAAAAATGCCGATTTTTAAATTTTGGCCGAAAATTTTCTCTCGGTACGCCACTGTATTGCTACAGCGCAACAGTACTGTAATGCAATAATCTAATTTTGACGAACGAAAAATAAAAATGACGACAGAAGTTTAAAAATGACGCCAGAATGATGAAATCCGATTTTGAAAAAAAAAACCCTGATTGGGGACGTATCGGAAATGTTTTCCGACTAGACCACAAAAATCAGCACATAGACCTTACGAGATCATCTCCACTGCGTCAAAATTTTTTCGCAATTTTGCGAAAAGGTTTGAAAATTTTTCGCAATCAGCAATTTTTTTTCGCAATTGCGAACGTTTTTGCGAAAAAAAAAACCCAGCATCACGTGATAAACTCCCAATCGGGGACTACAGTACTTGACAACTGACAGTTTATTCTAGTCAAATGAACTTCAAAATTTTTTTCATGAAGTGGTGATCTTTGGGTTTAGCGGCCAAATTTTGGATCTACTGCCACATAACAAAACCTGCGCTTCACTAAGCAATATGAAAATGTGACTTTTTATCGCAGAAGTAGTATTTTCTTTGTCGCCACATTAAAATTTTTGACTGCAATGTCAGCCGTCAGCCCAACCTTCTACACTCAGATACAGTCATTGTTGTAATTTATTACTAGCCTTCGTTCTTGAAGTAAGGCAGGCGCGCTGTTGCTGTGTTAATATGTACTCTAGGGCAGGGTTTTTTTTGTGCAAAACCCTGTGCAAATGCACACTTTTTTAAAATTTTGCACACAAAAATTAAAATTTTGCACAATAATGCACAGTGCCCGATGGGCATGGGATATGCTCAAAATGCACTGTTTTTAATGCCAAATCGAAAAAAAATTCTGGGGGCTGCCGCCCCCAGACCCCTGCATGTACTGGCATAACTGGCGGCATCGTCAACGGCGGCAGATTTTTATACTGCTTCTTGGCAAAAGGCACAATGATTTGCGTAATTGCTGTTCAAATTGCTAGAGTTTTATTTTTCTAGAAATCGTGTTACACATTGTCAAAAATCATGAGTCTCTAGCTCCCCAGACCTCCACAAACTACGGCATCTACGTTTCTAAACTAAATTGTCTCCCGAAGTGGGGGAATTGCTTTGCTCCACCCATTCTGAAAATTTCCTAGATCTGCCACTGATATGATTTTATGTATGTATATATATAACGTAACAAGGGCATACATACCAAGGGGGGGTGGTGAAAATTTCCGCCCCAGAAATTTTTTCCAGTAAAATTTTACACAAGGGACCCCCCATTGAATTTCATGGCCCGGCCAAAAAATTTCCGTTTCGTTTTTTATTAACCAAATTTTGCCCGAAAAATAAAAAATTTCTACATTTTCAGGGGAATGCCGCCCCAGATCTCAGCCCCTGATATGACACTCCATCTTTTGTTTTAAATTTTGACGGAAATTTTCTGATACGTCTCTGTCGGATGTGACGTGACTTACTATCTTGTGTTTTAATTTTTCTGTCGGAAAAAATTCTGATGCGTCTCCAGTTGACCAAATTAGGTCTGAAAATTAGAAAAATCTCCAATATTTTTATGGGGGCTGCCGCCCCCAGACCCCTGCAACTTTTTGTTTTAGTAATCTTGCGTTTGTAAGGCGTTTTATGAGTGTTAAAATTGCTAAAAAATGCCTTTTCACCCATTACAAAAAAGAAAAGTCATTCAAAATTTGTTCTAGGTACGCCACTGATACGTACGTACCTCTAGAGGTATAAAAACGCGTATATTAGCTTCTATATAGGCGAAAAAAAACGCATTTACAGTTTGCACAGAAAAATAAAATTTTGCACACTAAAATTAAAATTTTGCACAATTATGCACACAAAATTTTTTGAAAAAAAAACCCTGCTCTAGGGTGAGTACATTATGCCTGAGCGATGGCGCAGTTTTCACAATTAATTTTCTGAATTATAGTAAAACATCAAGAACACCGATTGCGTGAAGGTGGTCACAGTTGACAGCATGAACTAACAGTGGTGTTGCTTTTAGCTTCTCATGCGATTGTTTTAAACGTCATTTACTTTTCCATTGGAGTAAAAATTAGTCACCCCAAAAACAGCAAGGACAGAGCAAACATAAGGACATGCAGCTTAGGGACAATTTTTGAGGGCAAGGACAAATCACAATGACAGAAGGACAGACACACAGGAACCAAAACGGCAGCACACTTAACAGGAAATGTGGTGGAACTGTGATTGTGTTGAGCGACAAGGGGACGAAGGATAACAGTACAAGATTGAAACGTAAAGGTGAAGCGGGTGCTTAGAGAACGTTATAGCGTCACTGAAGTATACTATTTATGACAAGGGTGCACACTATTGCATTTGCTTGCAATGTCTGTGTTTTTGCACTAGCTAAAACCAATACTTTTGGAAATATTAATATTAAAATTAATATTAATATTAAAAATCGAAAATTTTCATATTTATATTAATATTAAATTAAAAATAAATTGAGAAGTTTATTTATATTAATATTAAATTAAAATTATTTTAGGAATCACATTTATATTAATATTAAATTAAAAATAAATTACAAACTTTATTTATATTAATATTAAATTAAAAATATTTTACGAATTGTATTTATATTATTAATATTAAAAATAAATTCCATTATTAAAATAACGGTACTCTCCGGGCAAATTTTAGGGACTTTCCCCCCGTTTGCCCAAAAATACCCTAAATTTCGCAAAATTTTGTAACATTTTCTCAAAAAAGTGCCATTTTTACTAAATTTTGCCCACATTTTCGGGAGCCTCCCCCTCGACTTCGGGGGAGGGGGTCCCCCCACCCCCCCCTCATACATATATGGGACCAAACCAAATAGAATCAGAAAAAATTTCTGCAACATGTTTCACTTTTGTAAAACTCCACAAGGCAATGAATAGAAAACCGCGGCGCATTGTAACAATAAACAAATGCAGACAATTATATGATAGGTAAATGTAACATTATATACTCTCTCCTACCTCTAACTAAGTAAATAACCTGCCGGCAAATTTCAAAGTTTAAACTGGCATAAAATAATGGAAATGAACTGTAATAAACTTGAAACGCCGCTAAAAAAAGGTCGTGCTTAGGCTGGTTTTTTGTCAGAAAGAGAAAACCTTAGCAAATTGGCCAAAAGCTAAAAAACCTTGAGGCAATCAATGTGACATTTTTGCGGTCACGTTTATGAAGCTTTTTTAAATTTGTTTTAATTCACCTAACTTTGATTTTTTCACGATATGAGTAATATAAAATGCCAAGTGCCCTTCTAAAAACCAACACCATTGTTTTCCGAACATAGCTGGATATGGTATAATGGCGATGCGGGAATGGAGTAGCTCCTGCTTCATTCACGCAGGTGGCTATATATGTATACCATATCCGGATCCGACACTGTTAGGGAGGGTATAATGGTTCCAGATTCTTCGAAAACTGCTGAATGACCAAAACCACCCTAAATTTTGCGTAATTTTCCAAAAAAAGTGCGATTTCTTTCTACCCAGATTTTCGGACCTCTTCACTCCACACTTTTAGGGCGGGTTTCTCCTGTATATCCCTCTTACCTGTACGATACGTATCCACCTTAAAGTAGCTACATGGGTCTAACTAAACTAATCTGTGCGTAGTTCGCTCGAATAAGGATCAGAAATCTTTAATATGCCATATTGTATGTATTCTGATCACCACCGACTTAAGGTGGCAGTGTCGCCAAGGCAGTTTTGCTCATAGGTTTCAAAAAGCTTTATGCTTATGCCAAAAGTTTAAAAATTGGATATGCTATCAACTTTGTCAGTGTCAACAACAAACAGCAGTTTCATGCAAATTTTTTTCGTAATTTTCAGCTGTTAACAATCAGTACTTACACTAAGTTTGTCCCTGCCGCGTAAAATTGCCGAATACTTGATGGCAATTTTCAAAAATGTATCGAAATTTCAATTCGCCGAATGCTCTCCCCTGCCCAGAGCTGCACATGGACACCTACATTTATTTGGTTATATGGGTTTTGCATTCCAAGATGATGTCAAAAATGAAATTTTGCGACGTAGATATGCATGTATCATTGGCAATCATTGACATCGATCACTCGATTTTTTAGTATTACTTTATTCATTCGTTAATAATTTATTTCAGTAGTAATAATTATTTCACAAAATTATTTAATTCCTTGTTGATTTTATGCCAGTCGTCATGTCGCCTCTTCCTTGACTGAAATTTAAACCAGAAATTTATGTTTTGGATTAGATACTGGAAATGTTTTGATAAAAAAATGACAACACCGCAACACCCCATTGAAATTATGGCCAAGGGGGCATCATAAACTTAAAACTTCTAAATCTTACCTCATTTATTACTAAACATGAAAATTGCATTTACAGCAATATATACATAACCTATGTATACAATAATAAAATTGAAATTAATAAAATTGTACTACTGTTTTATCCAACTGTAAGCAACTTTTAAAAATAATCCCCCGACAAACAAAAACTCTAACACGCAAATCATGCAAACTGCTTCGTGGCCAGCTTATGCCAAAAAGCAGTATAAAGGCCTGCCGCCGCTGAGGCGGCGGCAGGAAAAATTTCGGGTGAAGGGACGCTTTGTGCACAGAACTGACTGCTATATTGAGCCTATGATTTACACGTAAAATGGAATTTTGAGAGCTCCTAGTACAAAATTCACGAAAGCATTTGTTCCAGTTTTTTACATCTGCGATGCGCCATCACGTGGGCTACAATCTGTGCAAATTTGAAGCAAGTCGAAGAACCTAAAAGTTTCACTTATACAGGTATCCCGGCCCATACCCCTAACGTCCCTGTCAACTGCAGTTCAAAAAAGTTAAGTAATAAAATGACACTTCACCCTACAGTATACATTGTTTTACCCAGCCAACAACAGATTTCTTATTGGTGACAAAATACTGGGGCCGTATTCTCAAAATTACCTGCAGGCTGCAGGTAAAGTTAGGCTAACTTGACCCACTGGTAGTGGTAATGTTAAGGTAAAGTTAATTCTGTGAGTAAAGGTAAAGTTAAAATTTAAAACCATGTTAACGTCGACGGTTTAGGGTAAAAATCTGCACAACACTAACACACTTTAACTACGAAACAAGATAAAGCACTTTTCTGACCCGAATCTTCAACACATTGGCTTTAGTCATTCTTTGAGAATACGACTTTTGTACAACTTTGGTACTTTTTAACCTAACTTTGAGAATACGGCCCCTGCTTAGAATCAATACATAGTATATAATCATTCACCTATTAGTAGGTTTGTCCAACACGCCCTAAATCAAATACTACAAAACAACTGAAGCACAAATGAACCAACCCTGCGTCCCGGTGTCACTATGCTGATGCATTCCGTTGACCAAAGGCATCAACTGATCGGTTGGCTGCTCATCAGAGATTGCATTCCCATTTTTAGCGGCACTAAAATCAGCGCTTTCTCCACTTTCGCCCACCATAAACTCTTCTCCTGATGTTAATAATTGTCCACAAGTCGAAGGCGGAGTGAAATATTCAGCAACATTATCATCTGAATTTATTTCCGAGTAATGTTGATCTACACTACTGTTCTCATCTTGAGTCTGATCAGTTTGATCAAAAAGGACACTCAAATTTGCTCCATTGGCCACGTTGGAATTGTCATTGTCGCTAGCCAGCTCACTGTCATCTAATTCTATTGCAGTTTGTTCAGTGCTTAGGTAACTCTCGTCTGAGCAATTTTCAACCACTTTTTCAAACTCTTGGGACGGCAAATCTGAAACCGCATCGGCCTTGGGTTGAGCCTGTTGCTCCAGCCTTCTGCTAGTTTCCATTTGCTGCAACACTGAGAGATCTTCGTCCCACTCCGGTGAATTGGTGGTCACTAGAAATGGTCTTGAAGCCGCTGACGCTGTATCCAGCGTCAAGCCAAAATTATTGCTGCCAAAACTACCATCCTCGTCTGTCTTTGGTACCAGCAAACTGAGATCAGCATTTAGATTACCCTTCGAATTCCCATTCACTGAAACAGCATCATTTGTGCAACAAGCCAAAACTGGCAAAGTCTCCATTGGCTGTGTTATCCCAACAGTCAGATCGTTGTCTGAAAAATCTCCCA
>JASANF010011007.1:0-39951 GCA_030248245.1 Trissonchulus sp. WLG1_4
ATTTAGTATTGTATTACGTGTCTTCATTCAACTTCAGTGAGGAGAAACCTCCCCTCCACTTAATTATGCATAAACTGTATATACGCTTCCGCTAATATAAAGCCGATATTTTGATAATTTTAGTATAGTAGTTATACTTGTGCGTTTGATTGATCGCTTGAAAAGTTTTGAAATTATCCAAAATTTTGTCAAATTACGAAATTTTGTGGTCGAGACTCAAAATTTATACTACCGATCCGGATCACCGATCCTAAATTTTAATGCCGATCCGATCCGGCGATCCGATCCAGCGAATTCAGCGATCCGATCCGATCTAATCCGACCCCCGGATCGGTCGATCCGATCCGATCCGGCGATCCGATCCACATCACTAATCAGGAGATTTACTTCAACATTCGCCAGACGGATTTACAAAATAGAAGGGTATTTGGTACAATTCTGCTATTTTTTTTTGCTACGGCCTACGGGATACGAAAAATTTTGTGGAAATTTTTTTTATTTTTGTCAGTAGTAACATAAGTTTCGAGCGAAGCAATGCTTTCTGGCTGGTGTGTTGCGCCTATGATTTACACGTAAAATTGAAGCGCCTAGCCGCGCGGATCGCCTGGCTAATTATTGGCAAAATCATTGATTCTAGTTTTTACATCGCGATGCATGTTTTCTGTGTGAAAATTTGAACTCAGTCAAAGAACCTAACTTCACTTATCCCCCTTAAGCCCGGTTCATACTCGTCCTTATCCTTGTCCCTATCAATTTGTCCTTAAGCAGTTTCAAGAAGACTACACGGCCAAATGAGCCACTTTTTTGAAAGAAAGAACTTTAGGTAAAGTAAAACTCGTATGCAAATAGTTAGACACAACGTTTTGGCCAAAGTTGCACAATGGCTCACCAAAAATTGTCCTTGTCCCTGTCCCTGTGTTCTTAAGGACAAGTATGAACCGCGCTTTACTGTAATAAGCAGTGGTATTGTTCTTTTTTTCAGATGGTGTCGTGAAAAACCATTGATACAAATGCATAGTGCCGAATTCTATACGGAAAGCAGTGCCGGAGATAGCTGTGTGCTGAGTCAGTCTCGATCAGCTCATCTGTAAACTACGTCAACATCGAATTCCGTTATTGTATTTTTTTATGAATTGAGTCGACATGAGTCTAGATTTTAAAACAGTTAGTTTAGAATTTAACAATAAACTAAAGCTCAAAAAATATCTTCGTAGGGCCTACTATTTATTTATTGTGGTTTACTGGTATTATCCATGTATTACTATTTACGGGCTTAGGTATCGACCATGACTATTATAAATTGTCGTATGTTTTTGTATAATTCAGATTGTAACTGTGATAATTGAGGTTGACTATTGTGCTTTTTAACGTATTTTTCTTACTTTTTGTGTTAATTCAAAGGTACTGTCATGTAAGTTTTGCAGTGTAAGTGTATAGATACATGATAGCACTAATTGAAAAATTACACAGGTTTGTAGATCATAATACTGTCTTACTGTCTTATTATAAAATAATATACTCAATCAGATGCACTCGTCGTATCTATTCCATTTTTTCTTTCAGTAGCCGATGTGCGGCACCAAAAAATGCTGGTGTTCAGTTGGGGTGGGAAGTGTTATTCTTAATCGCTGGCAAATTTGGTTTTTTAATTTGTAAAATAAAATTTGTAGGGCTTTCTGTTTATTGGGTTTATTTATACGTAGTAACTTTTTCTCAGTTATGCTAGATGAGCTGTATTCTGCTGACTCGTTCATTCCAACACTAACAGAAAAGTAAACGATTCACCTTCTTTGTCTTTTTAAGAACGCCTCCGACTTGGGATTTTATCAGCCGCTTTAGGAATAAGGTCACTTGAAACAAAACTTTTCTGTGTATGTTTGAAGCTGTATGATCATTGCAAGATACCATGGTTTGTTTGGATTTCGACCATGTTGATGTAAAATAGGTTTGTATATTTTTAATAAAGATGTTTAAGGGCCAATGTCAGATCTTGGTTTGCATGATGAGCTACTGTAGGGCCGGAAATGTTATTTTGTTGCATCTGTTAAAACGAAAATGTCGTAAGTGAGTTGCCGCTTTAGGTTAGTGTGTAAGGCTCGATTTATACAGCCGACAAAATGACGAAATAATGACGTCACAGGCGCTGGTTGATCCACTGCACTAGGCTGCTAGTTACGTCATTCTGTCAGTAATTGTCCAGCAGGTAAAGCGAAAATGCAAAAGAAATCTGACAAAAAGTAATTCACTAGGATTCAACGCTATGTATGCCTTTACTATGTTTAACTTTTAATCAAGCGTTCAATCTTTGAGCATTAATTAATCATTTAATCACGAAGGGCATTAACATTTTCGTTTTTGTGAAGTCGAATGGACACTATGTTATGCCGAGACAGTGTTTATAATGTAGTTAAGATTTAATCTGGCAAGCTCCAGGTTTGAACCAAACGCCTTAATCCATTTTGCTAGAAAAGATAAATTTAGCGTGATTTAAGGTTCAAAAACTCGTGTGTGCGCAGAAATGTACGTAGAATCTTCGCAAACTACACCACTGTTTTATTTGTGCTGAATCATTAGTGCTAATCGCCTGTGAGTGACGGAAGCTAAGTATCTAGAAAATATAGGAATAAGGAGGTGATAGGCTAAATTTTAATGAGCTAAGAAGCTGTCTAAGGTGAGTTTAGTGTCCAATTTTCCTCAACGATAATAGGGGTATAGTTGGCTGACTAAATTAGACATGAGGTGATCCTATTCTAATGAGAAATTAGCACCTGGGCCTGAGCCTTAGAAATTGATTGAAGCAATGATATGTGAGGGTATTTAGATAACTGGGGGCTCCATAGCCTATAACTATCTCGTGTCATACGGTAGCAGTTATAGCCAGCAAATAACATGTTATTGTCTGCCTGCTTAGATTAATTTACCATTTGACTGAAAAGTACTGCATCAAAACTCATTAGAAATTATTACACATACCTATTACCTACGTAGCCTACTTAAACGTATCACAGAACTGTTTGTTTGTGAGTTACAAGTCTGAACTTTGCAATTTCTTGTCCGATTAGTTCTCTAGTTGGTATTTTATTACTCACATTGAAATACATATATAACAAGACATTAAAGGTCTTCACTCTTTACACATGATTATCACGCCCCCTTTTATGCCCATGTGGCAGAGGTAGAACGTTTTATGTCGTGAAATACCTGGCGATTCAAGATGAGCTGGAAACAGCCAACATAGCTGTCACTCGCTGCGATAGACCCAGCGATTTAGTATATACTTAAACAGCTATTATTCACAGCTATCGATGTGGCTATAGCAGCTATCGGACGTCAGGTAAAATGCATCTATAGCCCAAACGCCAATCATAATCATAAGGATGGATATTCATTTGGAGATATTCTGGCAAAATTTAGTAAAAATTCCGCTTTTTTAAGAAAATTTTAAAAAGTTTAGCAAAATTTAGGGCGTTTTTGGTCCATCTGGGCGGAGGGTCCCCAAAATTTGGCCGTGCGATTTGTGTCGAATCACGCATCTACGTACATGCTACGTAGCTAGCGGCAGTAAGGTGCAACAGTATTGTGACTAACTCTGTTATAGAAATGTTTCGTAGACTGGTTATCAATACATCGCAAGCAGAATACAAAACAATGGCGCTCAATTTTCAGCGTACAATTTTGGCACCCAAGTTGGCCCGAAAACTTCGCTCTATGATGGAGTGAAGTTCACCCTAGCAAAAAATACAGACTCAATATTATTTGCAGGAACTCTGTATGTACAGGTATCAGCAATACGACATACGTATATCTAGAAAGTTAATCTGCGGCATAGAAACTTTTTCTCATAAGAACGTCTTTACATATATATTTGTGGTTAAAAATTATGTTTAAACTGAGAGTCGTCGTTTGTTAAATTAAAGTTTGGCTTTAATAAATTTTGTTGCCGCGTTTTATATTCGAAGAATATCCTCAGCACTGGAAGTATCGCTACGAACGAACTCTATCCAAAATTAATTCAACTCTACTCGCAAAACGTGCTTGTTTTAAAACTAAGGCCAAGTATGCGCCTGCTCCAAAATCCATAAGCTTGATTTGGTAAAAGCGCAGTTTTAATTTCGACGAAAGCACTTACGCCATCTTACGGTAAGGCACATCCGTACGTAGCTATTGAGATCGTAGGTAATATAATGAGACTCTTGTACACCTCATTTATAGCTAATGTAATTTTGACTTGTAATTTTATACTCATTTCAATTAAAATATCTTTATGGAAACAAGGAGCCTCTAAAATGTTTGCTGCCAAATGCTTTGCACAGGAAAAGGACACCTTTATTGCTTTCTAATAGCTCCCTAATTGACTAACTATGGGCGCAGACGTAAGGTAAACCCCCAGGAAACTGAAAACTCACACAAATAGGTCTGCTTTGGCTCATTCTTATTAAACAGGAACTGCTAAGGTGATACTATATATTGAGGATTTCAGTCGGATGTTGGCCGGTTGCATCGAAGTTTATTGCGGATTAGCCTTATCCTTAATTTGACTTCTGAATGTATCGGTTTTTAGAGTAGCTTTATTAAGGCCCGGTTCACACAGACGTACTTTTTACTTTTTACTTTTTACTTTTGGGCCAAAAGTAAAAATTTCGGTTCATACAGAACGTACTTTTTACTTTTTACTTTTTACTTTTGGCCAAAAGTAAAAGTAGAAACGCGTTCTACTTTATACTTTTTAGGCCCGGTTCACACAGACTTACTTTTTACTTTTTCCTTTTTACTTTATACTTCTTTATTTTTCCTGTTGTGCCACAGCAGAACAGGTCTTTAATTTTGATTTTGGCGTTATAACACTAAACTGTGCAAGAAATTCGTCTGTATGCATGTTTCACTTCAGCTAAAATAAGTATGTGCGTGTGTCACCTAGAATTACAGTGTTAGATTACACTGAAAGGCCGGTAGCTCAGTAGAACAAAGCTATGTATCTGCAGTGCAACGCTATGTTGATGGAATTTGCAGCGTCAAAAAAGATAGGAAGGGGCTGAATTGAACCATCTGTCCTCAGATTATTAATCCAAAGCACTGCCGTCTGAACCAACCGGTTCCTACAACCAAGAGTACATAATAGGGAAGAGTATGACACTCTTCCCTATCCTAGCTAATCGGCCCGGACGATACTCCGGCCGAAATAGCCCTTTTACGCCTTGATTTCAGGGGGGGGTACCCCCCCTCGAATCAAGACATGTCTTGATTTCAGGGGGGGACCCCCCCCTCAAATCCGGGAAGTGTCTTGATTTCACGCAAATTCGGTGGTGTCTTGATTTCAGGGGGGGTAGCCCCCCCCTCGTTTCAGCACACTGCCAGCATGAAATCTATGGTGAGCTGGTAACGTGCTGAATCGAGGGGGGGGGGTACCCACCCCCTGAAATAAAGACATCACCGTGGCAGTGTGCGGCAACCCGGGGGGGGTTACCCCCCCCCCCTGAAATCAAGACACCACCGATTTCGAGCTGGCAGTCTGCTGAAACGAGGGGGGGTACCCCCCCCCCCTGAAATCAAGACACTTCCCGGTTTTGAGGGGGGGGGGGTCCCCCCCTGAAATCAAGACATGTCATGATTCGAGGGGGGGGGTACCCCCCCCTGAAATCAAGGCGTAAAAGCGCTATTTCGGCCGGAGCATCGTCCGGACGATTAGCTAGGATAGGGAAGAGTGTCATACTCTTCCCTATTATGTATATACTCTTGCTACAACTTAATCTCAATAACGGAATGAATGATTTTAGTGGACCAGTGCATCAGACTCAAGTTTTCAGTACCTACTAATAACTCAGCAAACATTGCTAATCTAAACTTATTTCAACGTAAATTCTGAAAATATATATTGATTAACGAAATGATTCTAGATGAACCAAAACCATAATAAGGCTGTGATGTTATCTTACGCTTCTAAGCACAGAGCACCAATTGTCATGTCCACTTTAACGATTATTAGCAAGCCGAAATTGCACAGTTGGGAGTGCGTTAGACTGAAGATCTAAAGGTTCCTGGTTCGATCCCGGATTTCGGTATCTTTTTTGTTCCTTCTAGAGAAGGAACTATTGTTTTGAAATTAACTGCTCATAGCGTTTAACTCTACTGAGCAGGTTGCATAGCCAGTATGTTTTACGTGTATTTTCAGCTTGGGAGCTGGCTGCTGATTTTTGTCTGCGTATATGCAGAAAAATCAATAATCGATGTACACTGCTGTAACAATGTACTTTTTCAAAATCGGCACCGGGATGTTTCACCAGCAGTATATAAGAGCCATTAGAAAACAGTGTTTATCGCTTCTTGTTCTTAGAGCTGATTTTCTCAGCTCAGATCAAAGTGTCACTTTTGAGCCAAATGGCTCGTGCAGCGGGATGCTTAACATCCTGCAGCACTTTTTTGTACGTACTACGTATTTAGATTAAGTTAAAGTAGGTAAGCTAGTTATAAAGTAGAGTAAGAAACGAAGTAGGTATAGCAGCTTACGGTAAGTATGAAATAGAGAACTAATTTTTTTAAACCTGAAAGGTAGACACCGGGGAAGGAACCTTGCCCCTTTTGGGGCCTACTTGTTAAATTTGTTCTAAATTTGCAATTTTTATTGTTTGTCTTTTGCCTTATTATTAATTTTCCCAGAAACTCGGATTAATTATGCATCTTAAGGATTTCACTTTTCGTTGGTAATTCAAGGCATTGATGTTGGCCTTAGCCTATCAACGCGATGCTTTTTGCAAATTTGATCGCTGCGTTTTATTGATGTCGTTTTGTTTTTTCCTTTGAACGATACATGCAGACTAGAAATTGATTTAATAAGCTCTTTAATCAAAAGACGCAGCTCATGACTTTTGAATTAAAATGGTGTTATGATAACATCATTTTTTACGTTTGGGAGACTTTTAGCTTGTTTTTACACAAATTGTTGTAGGATAAAATACCTTTTTGCATACTTTTGCTGAAAAAAATTACGTCAATCTTTTCCAAACACAGTTTGAAGTAAAATAATTGCTGCACAACAGGTTTTAGCTGACCCACTGGTCAGCTTACTTGAAAGTGTTGCTTAATACTTACTGAAAGTTTTGCCGCAGATTGGGCTTGTTGACTTTATACTTTTTACTTTTGCAAAAGTGTTCACACAGGCTTACTTTTTACTTAAGGAAGATCGCATTCAATTGGCGGGCTTTGGCGCACTTGTCTGTCAAAATTCAAATCTAACCAATAATAATGAAGCTCAATAGGCGGAGCTTTTCTCAGAGCATTTTGATTGGCTAGATTGCAAAAGTAAAAGGTAAAAAGTAGAACGCGTTTCTACTTTTACTTTTGGCCAAAAGTAAAAAGTAAAAAGTAAAAAGTACGTTCTGTATGAACCGAAATTTTTACTTTTAGCCCAAAAGTAAAAAGTAAAAAGTAAAAAGTACGTCTGTGTGAACCGGGCCTTACTTTTGCACTCTAGCCAATCAAAATGCACTGAAAGAAGCTCCGCCTATTGAGTTTCATTATTATTGGTTAGATTTGCATTTTGACAGACAAGTGCGCCAAAGCCAGCCAATTGAGTGCATCTTCCTTAACTAAAAAGTAAGCCTGTGTGAACACTTTTGCTTTTGTAAAAAGTAAAAAGTAAAAAGTACGTCTGTGTGAACCGGGCCTAAAGGTGATTCTTCCGTATGCGCCCACGGTTAGACTGAATTGGACATTATACTACATTTACAATTGAGTTTAACGTGGGTGTGACTATATGGAAATATGAAATTTGATGCATATTCATTCAGTGTCGCAGAGTACAGAACTACAGAGTGTGTGCTATTAACTGAAGAGTCACCCATGCTAAAACACCTTGTCAATGTGCGATACACTGTGTTAGTTTCTTTTGTACACTTAGTGGTACACAAACCTGTAGATATATATACCTGTGCTAATAAATTAGAGTCGTCCCTAAACATGCTAAACTCATCCTAGACTCATACTTCTTGAATCATATGACAGGATTTGCTTAAATTTTAGAATAAAAAAGTGTAGTCATATCAGTAAAACAAGGGTACGTATTATGGCTATATAGTGTATAGGCTAGTCCACCGACCGAATGCAGTCTCTCAGACTAACAAGCATCGCAGCCCCCAAAAGTAGATGTCAGGAGAAAGTGTCATCATACACAAATAATAATAATAATCGATCACGTCAATCAATATGTAGACTGAGAGGTATCTCACCGATACTTTTTTTTGTAATTCATTACAATATTGTTTATAAGAATTCCATATATAATCTTGCCCAGGGGGGGGCGTAAACATGTGCTATGGTGTAGGGGGTCATACTGCCATGAGGTTGTTGTCGGATCGGGAGGGGGTGTGTTACCTAATTGCTGATTGATGCATATAACCGTATGACAATGGGGCCCTCGTAGTTTCCTTTTAGCTGCAATCAACCTCAACCGGGATGGGGGGTATTGTATTATTCAGTTGTGATACATGAAAATGAAGCTGCTTGCACAAACACTTTTCGGGCGTAAAAAACACCAGTTTAAACTCAATGTCTTCGAGGGTGCCAATAAAGCTCCAGATAAAACAGTATAAACATTCGGTGGACTGCACCAAATTGTATTAACAGACGATTAGTTTAAACTAGGGCAATAAAGTCAACCCATTTTCATTTAAGTTAAAGTTAAAGTTAAAGTAACGGCCATTGCTTCAATTTAAGTTAAAGTTACAGTTAAAGTAAGGCTCCGGCATCTATTTAAGTTAAAGTTAAAGTAAGCCGAAAATCAATGACTTTTATATAACTTTTATTAAAATAACTTTAATTTGCAGTTAAGGGGGTAGTGTCGCGAAAGCAGTCGATTTTGCGCGACTATAAAACTTTTTCAGTGAAAGATAGGTCATTGTTCTTTATATATTCTAAAAATAGCAGTGAAGTCGCAAAGTCGAAAAAATGACGTTTTGAAATCCTATTCACATTCGATAACTTCGTCACAATTAAAAAACTTTTTGTTTAGATTCTTTACACAAAGTAAAAGCACATATGCTCTAGTTTATGTACACAAAATTTAGTGCAAATTGCTTGAGTCGTTGTGGAGTAATGCCTGTTTGAACTGTGAAACTGTGCGTAACCTGTAAGGTACTCACAGAAATAATGATAAATTGTAAAAAATTTAGACACTTATTTTGAAATCAAAAGAAAAACGAAGCTTCATTTTTCATTTTTCTTATTTGTGGCAAAAAATGGTGCGTTAAAACATTACATATACTTCACAAGCTGGCCAATCTGATATCTGGCTTGATTTTTTGAACTTTTATGTCTCTATTGTGTGATGTCTGGCTCACAAATGGTGATTGGTTAAAAATAGTAGTAGATATTGGTCGTCTGGTGTCTGGCAGTATTTATTTGACACCATTTTGGCATTTCAGTAGTTTCTCAGTGAACGTACAATTTCAAATCAAAAAGTTCTCATTTTGCAGCCTATGAGCAAAACTGCTTTGGCGACACTACCACCTTAAAGTAAGGTTGTGTTTAATTTAAGTTAAAGCAAGAGTTCATAATAACATTATGTACTCTCATTATGTACTCTTGGTTAAAGTTACTGTAAAGTAAGACCTTTAACTTTTTTTGGAGTTAAAGTTAAAGTAAAAGTAAGACCCCTAACTTTTTTAATTTCAGTTAAAGTTTAACTTTTTTGCCCTAGTTTAAACCTATTTAGCTCAGGCATAAATGCCTTAAATCGGTTCAAGTCCGCTGCACCAATGAAGATTAGCACAGTTGGCGCTTAAGATTTACTTGAAAACGGAGGGTTAGCTGAGATTTAGCTGGGACTTATGTAACTAAAACATAGATTTAACTGAAGTTTAGCTTTACCTCGGACTTGAGTTAATCTGATTTGGTGCAGTCCACCGTTTACATGCTAACATTATATATATGTTGATCCGACATAAGAACAGACCGGCCTGATTGTTGTGTTATTCTTGCACCTTTGAGTGATGAACCGACACTAATGCAGTAGCATGATGTAGAGTAAAATTAGCAGTTTATACGCCATTGTGAAGCGACTAAGGGAATGAATGAGTTGCGTAGCAGCGCTATTGCACATGTCACAAACGCGGTTTGAATAGGTTATATATCGAAATTACGCCATATACGGATTACGCGCGGGGGCCCAGTGCCCACTTTAAGCTGCGTGAGTCCGAACTATACTCTTTCATTGAAATTGAAATTCAATTGAAATCCATTTTTCCGAACTTCGAAATTTGAAAACCATTGATTTCCAATTTTATCAAAATAAAATGTTCAGATCCATATTTGTAAATTTTTTCAAATAGCAGCAAAAACATTTAACAGCAGGCGGATCAACTGAGTAGGGGAAGCCTGCTTAGCTTTTACGCAGTAGTAATTTTAGTGATTAAAAGTCGGTCTTAGGTCGACTTCAACGGTACCAGTTGGCAGTTAGGGCGAAGGTCACTCACGAACAAGGAGTTACTGGCTGAGTTGAGTCATGGATCGTTAATTTTGCTACCGTTTTTACTTTTTCGTGTCACACGACGTCAGATGGCATGTGATGCTACATGGCATCAAAATGGGGCTGCCCACGCGTTTACTCCATTGTACTTTTTAAAGTAGGCTCAAAAGTAAACTACATATGTACATGATATGTAATACCAAGAGTACATAATAGCTTCTCACTCTATATAGAAGAAGAGTGAGACACTCTCCAGCCTAACTGTGTTCTAGCACAGGCAGATGCGCTGGTCGTTTTTAGGCTACATGTTGACATTCTATGCAACATGTGACTGGCCAATCAGCGCGTAGATTCCCTGCGTAACACACTTTAGTATATAATCGCTGATGCGTTGATAAGCATCAAGATAGGGATAAAAGCTTAATAACTCATTATTTATTCCTAGTCTGCTTGCAAAAACATTAAAAAAGGTTTGCAAATACCTCTAGGGATATTTTGGCAAACTTTCAGCGAAATTGATTGAGAAACTTTTGAGATATAAACTTTTCTGAATTCCTTCAAAGTTTCTCAATTAATTTAGCTGAAAGTCTGCCAAAATATCCCCAATGGTATTTGCAAACCTTTTTTTAATGTTTTTACAAGCAGACTATGAATAAATAATGAGTTATTAACCTTTATCCCTATCCCGTTTTATGATTGGATCACGTGCACAGGCGTCTGCCAATCAGAGAATAGAAGCTCGCTTCTGATTGGTAGGTCACATGTTGCATAGAATGTCAACATGTAGCCTGAAAACGACCAGCGCATCTGCCTGTGCTACAACGCAGGCAGGCTGGAGAGCGTCTCACTCTTCTTCTATATAGAGTGAGACGCTATTATGTACTCTTGGTAATACTGAGCTGGGCCCATTTTTTCCAAAAAGGTTCCACGTTTAAGTTCTCCGTTTCGAATCACTAGTCACTAGCTGAATCGTACTAGCTGATTAGCTACATGAGCCTCAATGCCTTACCATAACCCCTGTTATTTTTTTTCATTTGCTGTGGTCCCATTATCTCACCATGAGGATGAAAACCTTGGTTGGCAAGAGATAAGTGACCTCAGTCTCTAGCTCAGGGGAGTGAATGAGATTTGAAGTGAACCTTCTGACTAGTAGCCCAACGTCTTACAAATCTTAGGTATTCAGTTAAAATATCTTCTGCTGTTTTTTTCATTTTTGTTTTCAGTAGTAAATTAAGTGTCATCAAGAGTACGTAATGGGATAATCAGGTCGTAAAAGGGCTATTCCGACCAGAGCATCGTCCCGCCGACTAGCTAGAAAAGGGACGAGTCTCACACTTTTCCCATTATGTACTGTTTGCGTCATTATTATGTTCTAAACATGTTACTAGGTTTCAGCAGACTTTCCCTTCCCATGAGCTGCACTGTTACGAAAGTACCTATTTTCAATAAGTTGAGGGTTGAGCCTAATTTACACAACTTGAACCTAAACTATCCTAAGTCAATGTTTTAGGCAAAGAACCTTTCGAATTTCAAATGGGTTAATAATTATTTGTTCAGGTAAAGGCAAGTCAGCTAATGGTTCTAATGTTGTTTCTCACGTTCGGAATATAATTTCTAGTTCTCGGTTCCTACGGTAGGCTGTCTACTTGTCTAACCTCGAGTCATTTAAGACTACCCAATTAGAATAGTGATCCGACTGCTTATTTGAGCTTCGTTTATCGGAGAAACTTATTAAGCCATTACAAGCAGACCTAATAGGGTATTGGGTTACTGTAGATCCTTTGACTGTGGGAATTAAAGCGGAGCTTAACCTGTGTTACCTGGCATTTATTATATATACCTACTAGCTTTTTAAGGATTGTGTCTTGAGTCCTGACGCATCTCTTCAGGCTTGTTATATGAAACTATTACTGCTTTGATAAGTAAAATTGATATATGTAAATCTTGGATTCGCATTGCTGTATAAAAATTATTTATATATTATACCGGATAGCTCGCATACATTGCATATGCATTGGAAGGATGTTTTAATAGTCTTCTTCACAATATTAGCAATGCAAAACAGACATAATAGCTTGTGCCTTGTAATTATATGCTCTTCGTTCCTTGTGCTGATAAATCAATTTTGAGAAGTGTTTGATTAGTTTCGCAGTTTAGTTGTATTTATTTTTGCGTTGTTTTGCAATTTTCTCTGTGTATGAAGATCACAGACTTGAGACTTGTGTCTCTGTAACCAGTGTTTGTGACCGGCCGAAATTCTCGGCCGGCCGGTCTGATGGTCGCCGGCCGGCCGGCCGGCCAACCAGACTCAACCGACTGACAAAATTAGGCCGGCATAACAATCCGTCAGGCTAAGTTTATGCCAAAATGATACTTTGGACTTGGATTAATTGGTTTTATCCAAAAATTCGGCCGCTGCGGCCACAGCCGGCCAGCTGGCCGGCCGAACTTCTCCGCCGGCCCGGCCGCCGGTCGGCCGGCCGGCGGCTTTCGCGGCCGGTCACAAACACTATCTCTCACGTTATCGAAAATTTTTTAGTTCTTGTTAGAAAGTTAGTTTTCTGTCTAATCACATGCTTGCGCTTTGCGCAATGCGTGCTTAGTAATTTAGTAATGCGCATGCTTAGCTTTGTAGAATTAACCTATAGATACAGCCTACGATATATATATGTACCAAATAAACAAGCATACGGACGTGACTGTGACATTCACATTCAATTTTAGCGATTTGATTTCTAAACTTATGTATTTAAATAGGTATATAATTTTTAGCTATTTATCATTACAAAACTTCAAAATGTCCCAGGATCAGCCTTCGAAAGGATTTTGCATCGATAATCTGCTGAAAGAGGACGAGCCTGATTCTGACGATTCCATGAATTCTGACCCTGACGAAGAAAGTGACCCTGGATCAGTTTTGGGTGTTGACTTTTCGGCCAATTCGACGCAACCTGGCTCGAGCTCTGTGTTTCCCGGTGACGGGTCTATGATGGGATATCCCAATATTTGGGGCGATGCGGCGATGATGGCAGGAATGGGACTCGATCGAATGGGATCCGCCCAACCCACTTTGACTGACTTTCAGATGTTGTTTGGCTTAGCTGGTAGGTTTGTAGATTTTTTTGCAAACTGTCATTATACATTCAAGGGTTTAGCAACCAGCAGTGGCCTTATTGCTCACCTTGCGCAAGTGGCAGGCGCAACCAGCAGGCGCGTATTGTTACGTCTATTTAAGGGTCGATTCATACTTACAGCCGTATGTCCGTTCAGCCGGCAAAATTACGAACTAATGACGCCACTATCTGTTCCAGATTTATCGAAGCGAAATGTTTGTCTTAACAAGCACTTCTGTTGACGAGCGCACATAATTCGACGTGACCGCAATAAAGTATTATTTTACCGTATCGGTAAAATTAGGCGTGGCACGCACCAAAATTTTTTGTCAGTACCTACAACTTAGTTTTTCATTTTCAATCGATTCTGAATGAGTCTGAAAATCTGTTCGACGATTACGTATGTGTAAGTACATACAATTTAAGAATTGACCGGTGATTTAGAATGCTATAACATTTGATTTTTATATCCTGCAAAGAAACACAAATTAAAAACATTTTACTTTCGATGTAAGAAAAAAAATGCAAAAATTTCAGAGTTGATAGGAATCGAACCCCCTAACCTGTGTTTCGCAGTCACACGCCTTAACCGTTAGGCCACAGCTACAGTACTGTGCAAAAAAAGTTCCCTGTTCGTCGGCGTACGACGAGCTTCGTCGTTCGCGAAAAGTGACGAACGGTGGCCGGAAAGTGACGAACGGTGGCCGGAAAGTGACGAACAAAAAATTTTTCCAAAAGTGCTCCAAAACACATTTTCAATGTAAAAAAGTGAAAAATTGAAAATTTTTTGTTCGTCACTTTCCGGCCACCGTTCGTCATTTTTCGCGAACGACGAAGCTCGTCGTACGCCGACGAACAGAAAACTTTTTTTCCTGTTGGGCCACAGCCCAACAGGTCTTTAATTTTGATTCGGATTCTTAGTGCGCTGCTAACGTTAAAGTGCTCATGTGCGGAGTTTGTTTTACACGTCCGCCTCCGTCAAATTGCACCCGTCTACCTACTTACTTACCTTGCTGGCTTGCTTCTGTGAATGTAGGTACTGCCTTAGCAGTTTCCGCCGTTAAGCCTGTTTCACACGATGGGGAAAACGCGTGGGGTGCCCCTTGGGGCACCCCATGGGGTGCCACATGGTGCCACATGATGCCCCTCGGGGTGCCCCGAGGGGCACCATGTAGCATCGTGTGACACCCCATGGGGTGCCCCCCGAAGGGCACCATGTGGCATCGTGTGACACCTCATGGGGTGCCCCACGTGGGGAAAATCAGTATCGCTCGTCGTGCGTTTTTCCATGTGGCACCACATGCGACAGCCAATTAGTAAGCACTGTTGATGATCACGTGACTTTATACAAATGCTTAAAGGACAATTTTAGGACTTGAACTCAATCATTTGAGTTAATTCTTTCACATTTGGTTAGTCTATTACGGCTTTAACGAATACGTAGCTCAAGAATTATATTTAAGTAAGCTACAAAATTTAAATAATTTTTATAAATTCTTACACGTAATTTATGCCCAAGGCACATATCACATATGTCAAAATTCAGTGTAATACCTTCGTAAATACCTTCGTATTTTGACCGTTTACGCGCCTAAAAATTCAAACTCCCGCGCGTTCATGCCCCATCGTGTGAATACGTTACCCCAGGGGAATCCCCGGGGGACACCACACGGTGCCACATGGTGCCCCTCGGGGCACCCCATGGGGTGTCACACGATGCCACATGGTACCCCGCGGGGCACCCCATGGGGTGTCACACGATGCCACATGATGCCCCACGGGGCACCCCTTGGGGTGTCACATGGGGTGCCCCACGTGGGGATTCCCCACGTTTTTCCCCATCGTGTGAAACAGGCTTTAAACAAACACTACACTGGCATGGTAAAAAGGTTACAAAAAAATGCTATCCCCGGAATCTATCCAACAGCCTTGGGTTTATGAGTACAACAGCTAAACCACTACACCATTCTGCTGTCTTGTATTTTATAGCTAAGAGTGCATATTAAAATTTATTCCATAAGGTGCCTATATATGTTACAAACTTACAACATAGTTTTGGAAACTTTGCAGATAAAATTTTAACGACATACATGAGTATTGAACGACATCTGAAGGTTTTGCAGTCTGATTAGCAGACAGGTTTAGTACGCGCGCATCAAAAATTACATGTTAGCTGTCCCAACAGGTTTACAATGGCCTCTGGCCAATGTACTTGAAAATTATAACTTTTTACTTACTGAATGTTTTTGCCGAAAATTGGGCTTGTTGCACAGTACTGTACGTTGGATGATTCGATTATAATCGTAACTAAATGTTTTGTAAAGAGCATCACGGTAAGAACTGCCTTGAAAGTGATTCAAAAGAATCGACATTGCAGATAATCGATTTTCAGTCTGCCATTGTCGTTTGTTATGCAGAGACACGCACACACACATACAACCACGCACACAACGTACGCGCTGCGAGTCGCCTACAAATCACAGCTGGGCATTCCAGCAGGCTTCAGTGATGCACTGAAACTGAGCATGATTTACATACATTTTCAGCTTCAGTGCATTAACTGAAATGATGCACGGCCGCTGAGTTTACTGCGAAAGTCAGTGAGAAGGGTGGACGTTTGACACCATTAGGCGTTACTTGGTAAATTACGTGACTTTCTAGGAGTTATAGAATATCGGATTCAGCGAACATACGGTGACTTGGAGCGGAGTTATTATTTTGAAACCGAAAGTGCGGAGGTTTTTCTATGAAGGGAATTTTGTAACCGTTTTTGACTACACTGAGTACATTTTCAGATGGTTTCAGAATGTCCTAAAAACTCTCAGATCGCTTTTAATTTCCACATAACCTTCCTGTCGCGGACAAAGCTAAATGTACGGCTACTAGACTGTCGATTGACGTACCTTGGGAGGTTGACTGGTTTTGCGTGATAGTAGGTCACTGCTGCTATGGGGTCAGGTTAGGGGGGGTTTGGTTGATAGATGTTACTGGCTGGCACGTTGAGGCTAGTTTCTGGCACACTCGCGGGTGGAATGGCCCGAGATCCCGCAGTTAAAACATTTGCCCTTTTGGACGATAGCGTTGTAATACTGATCCCTCTGGGATAAAGCGAGGGACTGGCACTGAGTAGAGGCATTTCCCGGCCCCTCTGGCTAAAAGGGCCGGTAAAACGATGGCCCGGGATGGAACGGTTCGGCTTGAGGGCCGACGAGCTGAACGGCCGCCTTGAGATCCTTGCAAACCATCGGCTGTAATGCCCCGGACTCCATATCATTGACTAAGGACCATTCATGGCGGTCCGCAATCAATGAATGTTGCTGACGCTCCTCTAGTGCCCATTGTGCTTCGCGGATATGATCCCGGGCCCGCCACCATTTGACTCCATCGACTTCGTGAGCACCCGGTTAGCTTTTTGGACCCTTCCTCAAACCTCCCCATTTAGCTTAAACTGGTGCTGGTGAGACAGGTGTTTAAACAAGGAGTCAGCTTTGGCTAGTTTAGATTTTTGGGGGCCTTTTTGCCACGACCATGAACGGAAGAACTGCTGCTGGACGAGTCGAAATCAGAGTCAGAGCTAGAAAGGTCCCCTTTGGCCGCCTGGCTACCTTACCACCGCTGAAACGACCAGCCTAGATGGGGATGGAAGAGTCACCACTCTGCGTCGCCAATCATCCAATAAAGCGGACCCGCAAGGGTCCAAGATGCAAGTCCGCCTCTGTTTGACTATGTGGCTCTGTGGGATAACCTGTAAACCTCACCGAGACTGTAGACTGTAGACCACCAAACCCACCCAAATTACAATTGTTTGATTTTTTGGCAGTTAGACTCAATTGATTGACTGTTTCGACGTGTGTGAAAACAATGATACGTGCACGTGAGGTAGAACTAGAAATACATACGTGTTTGAATTCCGAACACCACTGTTAATATAGTATTTGTCGATTTCTTGTTTCAGGACCGAAACCTTCATATCGACGGGCACGTAAAGTTGGAGTAGATCGTAAGCCAAGACAAGCCTACTCCTCGAAACAACTAGAGCGCTTAGAAGCTGAGTTTAAGGTAAATTAACGACATTTTTACAAGCTGTGGAACAAAGAATTACCGTTAGAATAATACTATTTTTTATTTCTCTGTTTTATCTCGTGATATGTGCATAAAGCCATTTATTGATTACGTCAAAAAATCATGCAGTCATCATCACCCAGCTGAATTTACATGCAAATCGTTCAATAAATGCATGGCGCACAGCAGTGGTGTTCACTGGTGTACAACTTTAATACAAGTTTCTGGTGGTGTTGTTATTGTGGCAAATGTTGTTTTTGGCTTATAATTGCAAGTGTATTCTAGAAAGACAAATATCTCAGTGTCAACAAAAGAGTGGAGTTGTCACAGGCATTGAATTTAACAGAAACTCAAATCAAGACTTGGTTTCAGAATCGGAGGTAAGGGTGAGTCCAAAAGACTCTAGCTAGTGACTCAGTTGTTTGCAATCAGAATAATGTGCTTATTGTATGTAAAGCGAAAATTTTAAACATGATTTCTAGCTCGTATACTTGGACTAAATAAAACTTAATTCTGACTAAAAATCGCGGACCCCGAAACAAAGCCACATGCGTGATTTCAATACGAAAGGAACAAATTTCAGAGAGTTCAAGAGTTCATTTAATAGAGTCTCACTTTATAGAAAATTTTCTATATAATGAGAGTGAGACCTCTGTATTAATTAGGTACCCACTCTTGATACTATTAATTAAACACTGACGGTGGAATCTACAGTCTTAGCTCAGTTTTGCTATACGCAATCCATGAGTAAGATTCTTTCCGGCATGTACATATGTATTACGTGTAGAATTGTTACGCGGCGGCTGACACCACTCTTATAGAGGAGTGAAGCACCATTATGTTCTCTTGGTTTAGCGTTAGGCTGGCTTCATTCATTTTACCTTTATTGTTTTGTTTCCACGGCAGAGTATTTTTTAGAACAAAATGGAAGAAGCAAATAGCCGCTGCCATGAGGTTGGCCTACAGGCAGGGACTGTGGAATCCCTGCGTCACCATGAACCCTTATATGCTTTCCGGTGGTGCAGCCACGGCCCAAGCTCTCTCTAGAGAAGTTTGGTTTAATCTTCCGAACTCTTTGCCTAATGCAAATCAGCCGGGACCAAGTGGACTCACGTCAAGTAGTCCTAATGCAGATGCGTCGACAGAAACAAGCACTGCTAACGAATAGACAATCGGCATTAAACTATACATATTTTAACGTTCGTGTTGATTGAATAAATGTGTAAGTAAGTCTCCACTCGACTGTTTCCTTTAGTTTAGACGATTAGTTGCTCAAGCAGCTTCTCCGTTTAAAAATAGTTTTACACGGTTTTGTAGAGAATTTTAAGGTCTATTCACACGAGGGCGCATGAGCACCGAGCAGACGCGTTGCATGACATACACCACATAGCAAAATGCGCCCTCGTGTGAATAAGCCTTTAGTCACTATAAATTTCCCGTGCTTTCTCGGTAAATTGTCGAGTAAGTCAAAAGTCAGGAAGATCGCTCAAAAATTTGGGCGTGACAAAAAGCGGCATATATAGCAACTTTGATCGGTAACACGTAACTTGTATGATTTAGAGCTGTGGTGCAGACATTTTGTAAAAATTGTAAGTTTCCAAACGGAATTTTTTTCAAAGATCGTACTATGCAAATATTGTAGGCTATGCAAATTCAAGGGTCAATGCATCGCATTCTTTTAGGTCAAATATAGTTCTGCTCATGTAAATCAAAACAGCGCTAGCGATTTTAGTGTGTGGACTTTAAATGTATTTTATTTTTTGCAAATTTTATGAATAGTTATTTCAGCCCAGTGAGAACTGGGCCCAATTTTTCGAAAAAAATGTTCTCCGTTTAAGTTCTCTGCTAAGCATCGTTTCACTGGCTTGCCATCAGCTGAAATGGAAACAACTTTTGTTTTTTACGAAAACATTTGGCAGGGAGTATCATCTGCGATTTTGCCAACTTATCTGTTATTATCAGATTAGCCGTTGAAAATAGGGTATTTTGGAAATTTTCAAGCCTCTGTTCTGATTTTTTGGGTTTAAACTCCTAAAATTTTCTTTCCGACCCACTCAATTTTCTTGCCAACTGAGGCCCCATCATAAATCATCAAATTTAGGCCAGGATTACACAAGCCAAAGGTAAATTTTACGTGAATGTGTTCTGACTAAGCAGCTGTTAACGAGGTTGAAAACTTTTTATTGGCCAATGTTAAGGCCAATCATAAGCCCCGGAAATTCCTCTGTAAAATGAAGTTTGCACAACTATTGGATTTTCGCCGACATGCAGCCGAAGACGTCAAAACTCATCCGGGGTCGATGGAATCAGCTGAAGGTTTTACTAGTAATTCTGGTACTGTGTCGTTGCGAAACAACAGGCCGACCAAACGAGACCAAACCCAGCGTAAGTTTGCAAGGGCGAATTCCTAAATTGATTAAACGGATTAGATTAAAATTCGTTTTGCCAATAACTCATGACAACGTTTATGAATTTATACAAAATTAGCGACAGCAATTATTTGTCACACCTCCCGCTTGTGCACAAAATTTTTTAAATCTACCTAAACATCCAGATAAGTTATTAAGCAAACAAATTTTAATCTAATCCGTTTAATCCATTTTTGGAATTGGCCCCAAGATTCAAGATTAAGTTTGCAAGATTCATGATTATTCCAACATGCTTTAGTACAAGTTCTGAGCCATAATTAAATCTCATAATCGAGCTCACGAACAGATATTATAGACTGATGAAGTTTTAGAAGCTTTGGAACCTTTACACATTACTGCCTCAGTGTTTTAAGTATAAAAAAACTATTTTAACAATAAATAAATAAGTTAATACATGAACACATAATAATCAGTAATCAGTAGCCTGACCAAAAAATGTTGAACTCAGAGAAAACAGGTGGCGTGATTTGAGCAGCTAGATACTTTTGCCTCAAATTTTGTTTTATTTTGACTTAGTGGTCACCATTTTCGTCAGACTTTTGTTAACGCATTGTGGGCGTGAGGGCGAGTGTTTCAGGTTCTAAGGTCTGTCAACTTTAACAGTGCACATTTACATAGCCTACGTTCTTGAAATTACTAAGGGTGGATTTCACAAAGGTGGTTTTACTAAACCATGGTTTTACGTACGTTTTTTTATATGATTTGCACATAATTTCATTACGAAATGTCGCCTGATTCGGTACGAATTTCGTTGATTTTCTTAAACCATGGTTCTAGCTCAGCTGAAATTTCAGCAAAACAGTGACCTGCTGTGCTGCAGGTTTCAAATTTCAACTGCGCTAAAACCATGGTTTTAGAAAATCTACGAAATTCGTAACGAATCGAACGATATTTCGGAATGAAATTATGTTTTGTACCATGGTTTAGTAAAACCACCTTCGTGAAATCCACCCTAAAAGTCTTAGCTTTTATTTCTAGGCACAAAGTTTAAGCACATACATATTCCAACCTTGCAATAATGCAATGTACAGTTTCATAGCAATATTTAGATTCGACTGGTACATGGGATCGATAACAACGAAGGTGATTTGGAAATATTTCACAACGGTGTCTGGGGATTGGTTTGCGACGACGATTGGGATTTGGTGGACGCTCGGGTGGCCTGCCGACAACTGGGGTTTCCCGGTAAATGTTTCTATGAAGGAATGATGAATGAATGAGTGGCTCTATAAATGAATTAACGGGATTTAAGATTAACTGAATTAGGAATAACTCGACATGAAATTTTAGTAGCTTTCCTTGAATCCTCATGTTTATGCAAGTAACACAGATAAATATGTAATTGTGTCCAATATGAATAAGTTACCATGATCCAGGGGTGAGTTATTCCAGTTAATTCAGTTAACTCCTCCATAGTTAAACTGTGCCTAGCTTAAGTTTTATTATTAAACTGGCTTGTATTATAATGTATATAATCACCGTTCTAGAATTGTATTCTTGTACAAGTAGTCGTTAAGGTGCATTGTATCAAACAAACACTTTTCCAAATTATTGTTTGTCTTTAGTAGGTACTTAGTCACGTGCTCACGTCTTAAGGTAAAGACAAAAATGGGATCGTTTCCGTTACTCCCCATGCCAAAATTTGAAATAAACTGAGCCGACTGTTGAAATGTCAGATGTTGTTCAAAAGGAGATAAAAAATCTGCATTTTGAAAAAAAATTCCAGTAGTTTAAAAAATATTTTTTTGAAGTTGCGCATTCGCTAACCATAAAATTTTAAGTTTTATAATAGTTGTTTTCTGAAGTCTAAAGTCAGCGAAACTACGTTGGCACCATAATCATGAAAATTGATTCGGTAAATTTGAGATTCGGGGGATAAAAGAAAAATTCAGCGAAAAAAATCCTAGTGATAAGCTGACACTACCTTACTTTAACTTTCACAATTTCTTTTAGGTGGCGTGCTACGCGTCACAGCTGATTCTCACTTCAGTCGTCACAGAGCATCTCCAACCGTATGGCTGGACAACATCCGCTGCACTGGCAACGAAACACGACTGCAGGATTGCCACCACGATGGGTTTGGCGTTCACGACTGCGTTCAAACTGAGGCTGCCGGTGTCGTGTGCGTGCCACTGGCCAGAAAAATAAAACCAGATCCAGAAAGACTTTTGGAGAAAGAATCAATCGCCGTCAAGGTTGTTTTAGTGTTGGCGTGTGATTGGAGTTTGAATGTTCATTACCCAGGGATAGCTGAGGGTTACAAAGTGATGTAGGTTTGATTTAATTGAAACTTATGGGACATATTACTATATCTAGCCTAGCTCTTTGTTTGCGAATATTTACTGGTAGAGTTGAGGTAGGTTAGGTAGGTTGCTCTACAAAAAGAAACAAGCGCAACAGCAATCAAGTTTAAATTTTGATTCTGCAACAATAATGCTGTTTGTATTGGATTCCTATTCAGTAATGTTTGTGTGGCGTCACCGTCAAAACATTTATGGGTAGTTAGTTTCACAAAAGTGTTTTTATTAAACCATGACTTTATACGCATCGAATGTTGCCTGATACGGTACGAATTTCGTAGATTTTCTCAAACTGTGGTCTTAGCTCAGTTGAATTTTCAGCAGAACAGAGTCTTGCTGTATGGACTGCAAGTTTAGTAAAAACCACTTTTTTGAAATTCACCCTATGTTTTCAAGTCCATTGTAGCAGTGTTGCAATGCACAAAGACATACAGACATATGCATTTATTGTTTCGCACGAAGCTTATTATCAATTTTTGTTTCTATAGAGACTTCTCGGCTCAATTCATGAGATTAAAATAACAGGAGGACGAGCAGCAGTAGAAGGACGAGTGGAAATTCAATTTGACCGTCAACCAGGTTTCAACCTAATCTGTGGCGATTCTTGGAGCCTTCGGGAAGCGATGGTGGTTTGTCGTCAGCTTGGCCTGCAGTTCGCCGAGCAAGCAGTTGTCACGAATTTGTTTCAGGGCCCGCCACTGCCGGTTTCGCTTAGCGGAATCGAATGTTCCGGACAAGAGTCATCTCTGGACGAATGTCGAATCCCGGACTCAGGCCCCGCGTGTGAACGAACTGATTCTGTGGCCGGTGTGATGTGCACCCACGTCTTGCCGGATTTAGTTCTCGATCTGGATCTGCTGAGAACGTCGGCGTATCTGCATGATCAAGTGCTGTTTTATTTACAGTGCGCCATGGAAGAACACTGTTTGTCAGCCACTGCTTATCAGCTGGCTCGAGAACAGGGCTGGATTTATCAATCGAGACGCCTGCTGCGATTCTCCACGCGAGTTTACAATCGTGGTGACATCGATTTTCGACCATTTTCACCCAAACACAACTGGGAATGGCATCAGTGTCACATGCACTATCATAGCATGGAAGTGTTTTCGCATTATGACGTGCTGAATAAGGAGACAAAGGAGAAAATTGCGGAAGGACATAAAGTAAGCCATGTCCGAATTCAGTTGCGTAGTCGCATATTTATAAAACTTGAGCAAAACAACGCACACGTACACGCACATTTCGACGTATGTAATTGGCTAACAGTTTTGAGCTATTTCTGTAGCTATATGTATGTACCTTTAAACTAAGAATTTATTTAGAAACATCCAGTATCTAAATTTGTCTAAGATGGTTTTACTTTGAGTTCGTGAAAACAAACACGCTTCGTGCGATACATTATTATCGTCAAAATGTTATTATGTACCTTACATATGTTGAGTTTTCAGTCACTACACAGTGCCACAAGAACACTGTTTACATAGCCCACACTACAAACTACATTTGTGCAGATACTATTTTTTTACTTCATTAAGTGACTGGGGCTGGTCATTTTCAAGATACATAATTTCACTCGCTTTTACGCAATTAAATTACGAATCTTTGGTGTAATTTATTATATAAAACTTTATTGACAATTTTTAGGCAAGCTTTTGTCTAGAGGATGTGGGTTGCGACGACGGGATCGATAAGGAGTACGAATGTGAAAGTTTTGGCGATCAGGGAATCAAAAAAGGGTGTTATGATCAATACCTGCACGATATTGACTGCCAATGGATCGATATAACAGATCTTACTGCTGGCCAGTACATTTTTAAAGTTAGTTAGTACTTCTACAGCCGTTATTTAATCGTGGGTGGTACAATAACGACGATCTTAGCATAGATAATTTTTCCTGTTGCGCCACAGCGCAACAGGTATGTACAGTCATTCTGCTATAATTTGTGTGCTGTAGTGCAAAGTAAGCTTTATATGTGCGGCTGTATGTTTTGCTGTGCGTCTGCGTGTCACTAAGCTCACATCAAAGTGCAGTGTCTGTTCTTATCCGCTTAATCTCTGGTACAAAAGCAACGTGCTCTTTGAGATGAAACGGATTTATAGGACGGAGATGTAGGTTTAAAGCTGCTGGATACGGTCCACGGTTGGCCCGGTATAGCAGCAAGCCTGGTCCGAGTGTCCGACCTTATTCCCGAAAGGGAAAAACTTTTAATTACGTTTCGCTGATCTAACACCCTAAATATACATAGATTTAGGCTGACGGATTTGCCTAACAGCTGACGGATAACCACAGTCTGCAATATTTAATGATTTCATTTTGCACCAAACTTTCACTTGTTTCTAACATTTTTGGATTTACACTACTACTTTTTATAGCTCAAAATAAGTTGTGACAAAATTTCCATCTATGTCGCTCTTTTCGACATACGTCGTGAAAGTTTCAGTGCTTAACAAGACATTTATGTACATAGCCTAGTTCTGCGCAAAAATACGGTGCATGTGACTATAAAATCGATTTTGCTACCAAACAGTGGTAATTTGTTAAAGTGTTCATAGGTCCGCCGAAGAGAGGTTTTTTGCTTTTTTTGTGAGAACAGTTAGTGTATTTTTCGAAACTGTATGTCACTTCACTACACAGTTTGGATTTTGAATCAGCAGTTCACCAAACCGGAAACGAATTTTCTATCGAATATGAATATCATTTTTACAGAAAACTTCATCCACTATAGAAACGAACAAAAACTTATCTAGTAGTTCTGTATTTCATATGTTATGCATATCAAAATGTGACAGCAAGTACAAAACAAAATTTCTGTTTAAAAGCTCAAAAACAACTTGTTTAAACGATTCCATAAATTTAGTGTAATATGTAATTGTAACCTAATATATGTACTTTAGTAGAATGACGTACGTACTTTACCTTTTGTGGACGATATCCCAACGTAAAAAATTATAAATGTACGTAGGTAGCAAAATTAATTTCGAATATGTAAGCCATTATTAGGTAATTGCTGTTTTGCAATTTTTATTGCAACACTGCTTTGCTGCGATTACTGTACTGTCATAAACTTGAAAATGTTAATAGAATATAATAGGGAATAGTGTGGCACTTTTCTCTATTCTAGCTAACCGGCTATGTAGAACAATGCTGGCTCTGAAACAGCACTATTGATGCTTGATATCAGGGGGGTGCCGCTGTCATGGTGTAAATTTTCCCCCGGTGTAAATTTTCCCCCCGGAAAAATTGCTCCGGGGTAAATTTTCCCCCCCGGGAAAATTTGCACCGGGGTAGATTTTCCGGGGGAAAATTCACACCAACCCTACAATTTGACTATTTTGAACTTATTTTTTCAAAACTAGCGATTTTGGCGATAAATTTATTTATTTTTATGTAGTTTTATTTAATATTTTAAATTTGCTCCGGGTTAGATTTTACGGGGGGAAAATTCACACCAATTATATAATTTGACTGTTTTGAACCTCATTTTTTCAAACTTGGAGATTTTGACGACTTTTGTTCAGTGTAGCGGCTGTGGCGATGGCCACAGCGATAGCTGCGACGGATTGATGCTTATTACCATATCGACGGGGCTACCACGATAATGGCGAATTTGGCTATTCTGGTCAAGTCGCCTGGAATCGGCACGTGTCGCTGCAACTGCGGGGTATTTTTGGCGATTTTAAGGGTCGATTCATACTTTTGTACGTACATTGGGACAGAAGGATGAAAGGACGTCCACATATACTGAATGTCAAAACCGCTGTTCGATTCATACTTTGGGTCGTTCAGTCTTATGCCCGTATTCGTACTTCAATTCATCCGTAGTAAAAACGGCACAGTTTCATTTGTCTTATGTCCGGCAAAGTTAAATTCAGCTCAACCCCGCCAAAATTTTAAGCATACGGACAAACAAACAAAGCATGAATTGCACCTTTGTCCGTATGCCCGTCCTTCCGTATGTACAATGTATGTATTACTGTTTTATTTTAATGTTTTAATCAAAAGTGAAATCAGTGAAACAAATCAGTTTTATCTAATAATATAATAATTAATATACTTATACTATCCTATTCATAATGATAATGAAGATATCATCTCCATATTAAAATATCAGTTAGAACCATGTGTGTTATTAAGACGTTTAACTTTCGAATCTCGTGCAGTGGCTTGGTTCCAAAGTTATACGCAACGTAAATCGGAGTTATTTGTCTGTTGCTACAAGCAACGTTTAAACGTTATTACAGAAAACTCTTTACTTCCAATCTGTTTCATCAAAGTGTCTAAAAGAAGCGTTAATGCTTCATACTAAACCGCTAAGCTGTGCCTTTGAGTTTAAAAGGGCGTAAAATGGAGTTATTTTTCCTCCGCAGAATCCTCCGCGACAGGCCATTTTTGTAGTCAGTTATTTCTGGAGGTTAACCACAAAAATGGCCACAGCTTAGGCTAGGAACATCGTAGAAAGATGACAATTACGTCATTAGAAAGACAATTTTTAGCGCTTTCAGATGACATATCACATGATGGCGCAACGTCCTGAAAATAAGTCAAAATTTCACTTTCTAAATTTTGACGTACGCTAAACGTCACGTCACAGGGTCATATGACCCATCATTTTAAAGCTCTAACAATTTCCTTCCAAATGACGTTGTAATTATAATTGTACCATTACCGTATCAAAAGTTATGGCCCCTGAAAACTTTTCCTAAAAGGGGCTAATTGTACAGATCACACCATGGGTGATCAAATCCCAAAACAATTGAATTTAGGCAAAAAATTTAAAAATTTTTTGTTCATCTTTAAATAATGTAGCATGAAATAGACTAAACTAAGATAAATACTATTAGTCTAACTAGTCTAAACTAGACGCACTAGACTTGTAATTACAATATGAACTATCCTAATAATTATGATAATGAGAATAATTCAACTTCTACAAGTCATATAAACATACTGAAAACGCCAAATTGTAGAGAATTCAATTCTGGACTGGATCTGTAACTTTCAAGGTTGTAACACCTACTATCCTTAAGTTATGACGCCAAAACGCCAAACATTTGACGTTTGGACAACAAAACATGAAGGCGATCTATTTTGACGTTTTTCGGCAAGTAAGACAAATATAACCCTAATGTTTTTGGTATCATCTGAAAGCTCTTTTTCTGCCCTAACTAACAATGAAAACTAGAACGTTTTACGCGGTACCAGAAAATAGTTATAGCCTAAAGTACGTCAAAATGACGCAATATTTAGTCAAAATATTTTGACATTTTTCGGCATATAAGTCAGCGGTGACCTATAGCTTTTTTGGTATCAAATGAAAGCTCTAGCTCTAAGGTATCCAACAGCGAAAACTAAATCTTTTTACGCTGTACTTGAAAAAAATTATGGGCAAAACCATGGTGGTGGTCCAGTATTATTAATATTTCAAATTTATTTTGACGCTATTGGGAACCTGTCAGCCAGAATCTATAGTTCGGTTAGTGTCAATTGAAAGCGCCTTTTCTAAGCTATCCAACTGCGGAAACTAGAAAATTTTTGGTGGAGCCTAAAAAAAGTTATTAGAAAAACCGTGGTGGCTGAAAAACATCATTATGTGGTCAAAGACGTTTTTCGGTGTATAAGTCAGCGTTAACGTATAGCTTTTTTGGTATCAAATGAAAGCCCGTCTTCTGCCCTGTCTAACTTTGAAAACTAGAACCTTTTACGTGGTACCGGAAATAAGTTATGGTCAAAAGTTCTTTTTAGAAACCAATTTTGTTCGAAAAAATTCCTCCGCGACTACTCACACCATAAACGTATTGAACAAAAGTTCGAAAAATTGAAATCGTTATAACTCGCTTCAACGTTGACGTAGAAACACAAAATTGACATCATTCAACTCAAAATTGAAGGGGCTTTCGAATGATACCTCACATGACGTTTAAGGACGTAACGCCCAGTCACGTATGACTATTATTTTATACTGACCATTGGTCGCCGTTTACGTCATCATGCCACCTATCAATCGATAGCACTTGATGAACGCAAGCATATAAAACAAGCTTCACGTCGATACCATAACCCTGAAAAAAGTTATGGCTCCTGGAATTTTACCCTTTGGTGACTACCTATAATCACCTCATATGCGATCATATCGCATTGTAATTCAAATTTGATAAAAATTTGAAAAATTTTTCAAAAAATTTTCGTTGTCACACAATAACGTACGTCAGGTTCTAGATTTGGTCGAACTAGTCTAAACTAGACGCACTAGTCTTGTAATTACAATATGAACTATCCTAATAATTATGATAATGAGAATAATTCAACTTCTACAAGTCATATAAACATACTGAAAACGCCAAATTGTAGAGAATTCAATTCTGGACTGGATCTGTAACTTTCAAGGTTGTAACACCTACTATCCTTAAGTTATGACGCCAAAACGCCAAACATTTGACGTTTGGACAACAAAACATGAAGGCGATCTATTTTGACGTTTTTCGGCAAGTAAGACAAATATAACCCTAATGTTTTTGGTATCATCTGAAAGCTCTTTTTCTGCCCTAACTAACAATGAAAACTAGAACGTTTTACGCGGTACCAGAAAATAGTTATAGCCTAAAGTACGTCAAAATGACGCAATATTTAGTCAAAATATTTTGACATTTTTCGGCATATAAGTCAGCGGTGACCTATAGCTTTTTTGGTATCAAATGAAAGCTCTAGCTCTAAGGTATCCAACAGCGAAAACTAAATCTTTTTACGCTGTACTTGAAAAAAATTATGGGCAAAACCATGGTGGTGGTCCAGTATTATTAATATTTCAAATTTATTTTGACGCTATTGGGAACCTGTCAGCCAGAATCTATAGTTCGGTTAGTGTCAATTGAAAGCGCCTTTTCTAAGCTATCCAACTGCGGAAACTAGAAAATTTTTGGTGGAGCCTAAAAAAAGTTATTAGAAAAACCGTGGTGGCTGAAAAACATCATTATGTGGTCAAAGACGTTTTTCGGTGTATAAGTCAGCGTTAACGTATAGCTTTTTTGGTATCAAATGAAAGCCCGTCTTCTGCCCTGTCTAACTTTGAAAACTAGAACCTTTTACGTGGTACCGGAAATAAGTTATGGTCAAAAGTTCTTTTTAGAAACCAATTTTGTTCGAAAAAATTCCTCCGCGACTACTCACACCATAAACGTATTGAACAAAAGTTCGAAAAATTGAAATCGTTATAACTCGCTTCAACATTGACGTAGAAACACAAAATTGACATCATTCAACTCAAAATTGAAGGGGCTTTCGAATGATACCTCACATGACGTTTAAGGACGTAACGCCCAGTCACGTATGACTATTATTTTATACTGACCATTGGTCGCCGTTTACGTCATCATGCCACCTATCAATCGATAGCACTTGATGAACGCAAGCATATAAAACAAGCTTCACGTCGATACCATAACCCTGAAAAAAGTTATGGCTCCTGGAATTTTACTCTTTGGTGACTACCTATAATCACCTCATATGCGATCATATCGCATTGTAATTCAAATTTGATAAAAATTTGAAAAATTTTTCAAAAAATTTTCGTTGTCACACAATAACGTACGTCAGGTTCTAGATTTGGTCGAACTAGTCTAAACTAGACGCACTAGTCTTGTTTATTTAATAATAATAATAATAATAATAATAATACCGTTGGTAGATTCGTTCGTTATCCGTTGCGCAGTTCAATTTGGAAGCGCAATCATTCGAGTCTGAACGGACTTAGACTTAACAGACGTATATGGTTTTGTTATATTGCATCGAAAATTTTTCGACAACAACAAAATAGTTCAAATAATTTGAAATTTTTATAATATGCACATCAAGAAAAAAAATTGATTCCAAGCAAGTTTGTTCATTTATGATCAAAATAGTCGTTGAAAACAATTACTCGCCAAAGCCAATCACTCATAAATGCTACCTTAAAAATGTGATGACCAAAAACCTTGATTAAACCCTTTTTTGCCCTTATTATAAATGCATTAGTTTTCAAATAATTTCGCGACAAATGTTAAGCTTTCCTTCAGGGCAGCGCATTTTGAGCCTGCTGAAATATGCTCTTAGGACTGGACCACTGGAGAGTGGAGGGGGCTTAGAGAATTACATATATGTGTGTGCGGGCTTTCACTTGCCTCATCGGTCGGTACACAACACTGTTCAGGACCCGATTTTTCCGGGGGGAAAATCTACAGGGGGGAAAATTTACACCGTGACACCGCGTTCCCCCCTCAAATCATAACGTATCTTGATTTAGAGGGGTGGCAAACAAGTGGTACTACCATTGTTTGAAGACACTACCAAACCAGGGCCCGATTTATCGAAGCAAAATGTTCGTCATCAGAAATGTTCGTCATCGAAAATGTTCGTCATCGAAAATTTTGGATTGATCGAAACATTTTCGATGACGAACATTTGCTTTTTCAACGGCGAGTTCAACATCGAAAAAGCAAATGTTCGTCATCGAAAATGTTTCGATCAATCCAAAATTCTCGATGACGAACATTTTCGATGACGAACATTTGCTTTTTCGATGACGAACATTTTTGATGACGAACATTTGTTTTTTCGATGACTAACATTTTTGATGACGAACATTTTCGATGACCAACATTTTCGATGACGAACTTTTGATGACGAACATTTTGTTTCGATAAATCGGGCCCAGGAAAGCGCGGTCATACTGTAGTAAGGTTATTGATCTTAGTTTTTGAATACAAATTTTAAATCGACCTTACAAGTTGCTAACTAAGGTACAAGTACAAAACAATTATGCCAAAACATATAATAGAAAAAACACAGCAAAAAATGAGCATGCCGTCGATAATGGGTGCAGTCTTAAGAACACATAATTTTGATTTATTAAAAACTTAGATAGTAATTTTTAGTTTGTAGTTTTTAATTATCAACACAGATTTTGTTTTGGTTTAGGTATCAATAAATCCGGAATATTTGGTAGCCGAGCGCAACTATTCCAACAACGCCGTTACTTGCGATTTATTTTATAATTTGATGCAAGTTCATATAACTAACTGCAAATATAGCCTTCTGTGATGGTGAATAATAGCTGATCGATAATTTAATATATTTTTATAACTATTAATCGCTCCGCTGTACACTGCGCTTGTAAGAACTGCCATTTAATCTCTTTCCTTTAGCGGCTGTGCAACTGTTATGATCCTTAGTAATGTTTTAGCTTATACTGTTCAGTTAATTGAACACTGAAGTTCAGTATTTGATTCTTTGTGTGATGTAGTAATGATTAGCATTTTATTATAAAATTCTCGTCTATTATATATTTTGTTATCAGAAAAAGTAGATATATTGCACTAAAGTCAAGACGTGATTTTGATTCGTCTTTAACGAGAGTTAAATGTTGATATAACGTTTTCATCGCCTGGTCTACAAATTTTGCGACTGTAACAAAATGCATGAAAACAATCAGATTATTATTAGAAATTAAATCGGTATTTTGATACAATACAAATGAGTTTATTTGATTTCGTTGCTACACTTTTAGGATTTGTAGATATCTGCAGAAAGCAAGCCCATCTGTGAATGTTAGATGGTATTTAGGTTTAATTTCAACGAGATCACAGGCCCTCAGCGCCGCGACAATTTAGGTATTCTCAGCCTGACACACAGAAAAATCATGTTGCTAATTAATCTTGGTATAAAAATGTGCCTGAAATTTAAAATTAGTTTAAATGATTTTAAATACAGCTAAAGTAGCAATTCAATAATAGTTTAAAAACACAACAAGCGTTTATCAATAAATTTAAAATTTATTAAATTTAAACAGGACCGTGAGACAAAGCCTGTACAGATGCCAAAAGCAGTGTAGTTTACCAATAAACAAAACATGTGAATATAAATTGAAAGGTGCATTGCAATAAAGTTGTTTGGAAAATCCACCATATTTGAAACTATGTGCTAAGTATTTGCTTGTAAAGTCTGACCAAAAATGCTGGACCCTGAGAAAAAAAAACGCGCGATTTCAGTACGAAAATAATGAAAAGCTAGCTATGAAGTCACACGAATCATTACACTTATTTTGTCTGAGGGCTAAGTAATTTCTGGTTAGACTTTAAAATAGTATAGTTTCATATAGTTTATGGTTTCAGCAATCCAGCGATTACGTTGTACCCTGGTTGCAAAAAATGTGACCAGAAATAAATAAGTCATGAAAATTTTGATAAAACAATTAAAAAACAGTTAATAACGAAAAATAGAAATTCATCCAAATTAAAATGAGAAAACTTTTCAATAAAATTTAAAATACAATAAATTATTTTATCCATGTTTTGCATGGACAGATAAACAAAATCACAAACTACATAGGTATGTAACATCAATGCCTTTAGTCTTTGAGAACCAAACACTTGTCTGAAAAACCTTGAAGATATTAAAAAATATCTTATGACATCAGTTGTTTACAAATGCTCAGGGTAGTTAAACATGATTTTAAGTCTTTGCTCTTATAGGTTTTTGTCAGACCTCACAACAAAATTACAGCATTATGGCACTGCCGATACGGAATGAACCAAAAGCCAATGGACAAACCAGAAACTTTACAAAACTCAGCTTTAAATTTAGAACAATAAAACTGAATTTTGACAAATTCCACACCAAGAAACATAAATCTAACAGCTCTTATGCACAATACAGAATGAGCAAAGAAATGTACAGAATAACATAATTGCCGCAAAACAATCATAATAAAGCTAAAATTTGACTAAAAACCAAAGGTTTACACCTTTACATAAAAGTTACGCTCTAATATATAAGCACATAAGCAATTTCATTGACAATATTCGGATAGCATGGTAATTTTAATATTTTAGTTGAACTTTACACTAATCAAGTAAAGGTTTCGGTAAAATAAAATAACTTTGGGCAATTTTGGAACACGTTATTTTTATTATTTTTTAATCAACATTAATAATAATAATAATGGACAATGCCGTGCGTTGTTTAGAAGGTTTCTAGCATCGAAGATATTTAGAACTTTTCAAGTTACACAAGTCACTCAAGATTCTCAGTAAAGTAAAGGACAAAGTAAAGCATCATTTCATTCATTATCATTCATTATTAAATACTAGTATCATTTTTTGTAACCTTAGCAAAATGTAAATTAGTTCCTAAAGACCTTTGGATAGCTTCTCAGTGTGCGTATGTATAAAACCATACTGAAACAAACGATGGTGTGCACTAGAATCTAATATACTAGTTACCCTGGATCTAACAATACGACATTACAAACAGGCTACAGTAGTCCTACCGTATTCTTAAATTATGGTAAATGAAAGTTTAAATCAGTAAAAGCACCTGTTTTCAAATTGTTTGAAACAAACAGTTAGAAAAAAATTTGGAGACAATGACTTTCGAAAGACATAAGAAACAGTCTTTTTTATGTTTCCGCAAATTCAACAATTTTCAGCAACTCTTAATATTAAATACACAATATACATACACAACACATTATTGGCCAAATACTGACAAAGCAAAAAACGTGAGCAAAATGCTACACAAGAAATCGACACAAACCACCAAAATATTGTGGCCTCATGAATACTAAATAATAACAATACTATTTTATCATTACCAAACTTATGGTTGACTGCACCAAATCGGATTAACTTAAGTTTGAGCTGAACTAAACTTAAATCCCAGTTAAACCTCAATCTTCAACTGAATCTTAAGCGCTAAACTGGTGCCCAATCTTAATTAAGCCCATCTTCATTGCTGTAGCGGATTTAAACCGACTTAATGATTTTAAGCCTGAGCTAAATCGGTTAAAACCAATTGTCAATTACTCCGATTTGGTGCAGTCCACCGTTAGATTAAGAAGAAGCTATTAATTCATGAGTACACAAATATATGAAATCAAATAAAGTGAAAATGCTTATTGCTTCATGAAAGTGGTCACATAAATAGCATCGACGACAAATAAACAAAATTAAAAAAAACATATGCGTGCAAGTATGGCCCATTAGGCTCTGCCTATTGCAGACGTTCGATCTCGATACATTTCCAGCATCTTTCAATACGGGTTTTGGGCATGAAAGCAGTTACCTTGCAACATACTAAAAAGGAATTTCAAGAGGTCAACTTTCACAAAGAGTACATCACGTCTGCTTGTGAAAGAAGAATGACAATCAACTCCTTTCTTCAACAAGGAATTAATACTGACCAATTAGCCAGCAGCTTTTGCATAATACACGTCAGTAATTAATAGCTTAGTGCGGTGATATGTAGAGAAAAAATCATTAAAAAGATTCAAAACAACTACAGAACAACAATTATTAATTTTTCGATAGTTTCTAAAGCGTACACCTTTCTACTGAGCTAGAAATTTTTTCGTATATGTTTAATATATTGTCTATGTTCATATATGTTTACTGTTCTACTGCAAAAGCTGAGAAAAGCTTGATCATTTTTGATTCGAGCACTTGTGTTTTTCTTGACGCAAGCTGTTAAATATTTCCATCTTCATTTCAAGCAAAACACTATTTGACTAATCTTAGTGAAACATGGTGGTACATTCATGAAATACGTTTCACTACAAGACATTTTTAAAAACAACGACGAATAAAACGTCTCCGATATAATTAAAAAAATTGTTTGAGTTTATGGTAGTATATATAAAGATATTTCAGAAATATGTATTCTAGCTGTTTAGTGAATTTCGTTTAATCATCAATAGTGTGAAAAATTATTAAATTTTTGGTGTCACATGAAATGACTTACGACATGACAGTTCAACAAATCGCACTGCAATGACCACCTAAATGGAATGCATTAAAACATGAAGTTACAAACATTACAAAGAACAAAATTTGTACTTTTGGCAATTAATTGCTTGCAATTAGTTTTTTCCTGTTTTACTTTCGGAAATCAAAATAATCGTTAAAAGCTAAATTTTATGCTTTGAAATAGTAAAACCACAAATTTATCAATGAACTATGCATAGATATACGCAAGTTTTCACAAAATTTGAACTTGTTTAAGACATGTTCTTAGCAAAAGTATTTCACACTATAGTTCTATATATATTTGTATCTTGCAAAAATTTCACAAAGAAATTGTTTTCAGATTTGTAAAGCCGCTGGCGCGATTTGTACATTTTTGGCTGCTGAACGTACACCTGAAGTGAACTGAAATTCACTTCGAAATGAAAATTTAGCAGTAAATCATTTACTCTATAAATCTGAAAATGAAAACTGACCCTCAGGTTGTGTTCACACTAGACAGAACAAACATTAGCCTTATGAGCTTAGTTCTGAATTCACACTAGTTTTATATTAGTGCTAACTTTTTGTTTGTCCAGTGGAAACGCAACCGTTCAAAAAAACCGGTTAAAACATTAAAACAATTCTCATTAATTATTATGTCTTGATCAAATGCAGATCAGTCAAAACTGTTGAGTCCATCGAATCATCCCCGACGCCTTTTTCGCGAACTTCTTTCTTGAATTTCATTCTTCGATTTTGAAACCAGATTTTAATCTGGCGTTCTGACAGTTGCAAACTTTGTGCGATTTCCTCTCGTCTTTTCCGCGTTAAATATCGGTTATAGTGGAATTCTTTTTCTAGTTCTAATGTCTGATGCCGCGTGTAGGTCTGCCGCGTTCTTTTGCTTTCACCGGTTTTACCTGAAACAGAAAAAGAATACTTGCATGAGTATTTAAACTTACAGATACATTTATGTCGATTCATACTTACAGCCCTATGATCGTTCGCTCGACGACAACATTACAAAATAATTACGCTACAAGCTGATACACTATTAGTAACGTCATTATTAAGTACTTACATAATTTTGACGGATGAACGAACATAGGTTACGGTCGGAAGTATGAACTACCTAAGTACTGGCATTGAACACACCTTTTTGAAGAACTCTCCCCACAGATCATAAACACTTGAAAACTTTGAACTTGTGGTGAAGCGATGAAAAATTGTAAAATAGTCTGCAATACAAAATTTCCAAGAGTGTGGTAGTTTGTCACAGAATTTCTTGCAGTTTCACGCATTTACTGCCTTTTTTGAAATTTCCCTATTTTCGATTTCCAACAGAAATTCTTTCGGAAACCTCATTTTGAACGCACACACCACAAAACAGAGAGTTTACATATGTGGAAGGGCATCTCCTATCCCTGTCCATATTAAATGGTTTTGAAAGCTAAACATTAAAGGATGCCAACCCAGTATATTTCGTTCAGAATTCACTGCCAATTTCAGAATTTAAACTAACACCGCGAGAAGAAAAGCATCTACATTGGATGCTGAATTGGAAGCCTGATTTTTGTTAGATTTATGCCAGCACATATGGTCACACTTAAACAGTACATATGGTTTCTTTTATAAATAAATAAATAAATTTATTCTTGTACAATATTAGTTAAGCTAAAACAGTCGTGTCCAACTAAAATTTTGTTGGCATGCACTTTCACGAAAAAGGTGTTTTTTAAAACTCCCATAAAAACTACTATGATGCGCACACAGTCCTAACAAAAAAGCATGTGCATACCTTGTACATACATATTTGCTTTTTTATTTGTAGTTAATTAGTGCTTACTCTAGGTAGGTAATATCTTCATCAAAAGCAGAAAGCATAAAAGGAACAAGTTTGGTACAACCGTGACCACTCAAATTGGGATGCCGTCAGCAAACACGTATTTAGTGGACAGTGGACTTTATGAGCAAGTATTAATACGTGATGCACACGAACGACATATACTGTTATACTGTAAGCTTTATCCAACGGCTAGCTAATGTATATAGGTATCTAAAGTTTCGATCCACTACACGGTTCCATTCTGATAGTACACAAGCAAAATTCTATTTTATCCACTTAATGGCCTGAGTAGTAGGATCAAATGTTTTGTCGGCATTACATCAAAGGATTTAGATTGTGCGAAAATTAATGAACCTCGTCAAAAGTCGGACCTCCCAATTGTCAAATGCTAAAAACTAGGCAATGGGCTATTTTTCTGATGAATTTGATGTCTGTCACGTCCTAGCCTATGCATAATATGCAAATAAAGATTAAATACAACTGATCATTATCTTAACGTCCTTAAACATTACCTTAGGTCGTTATTAAAAAGATCGAAAAAGGAAAAACATGAAACTATGGCTTGGAATTTTTATATATTGCCACTTTTTTGTGATGGACCGACGGTAACACGTTAAACTAGTAATCTTAATGTATGCTGTACAATTTTCTAGTCAGTATTTGGTACAGATACGTAATCTTCATGATCAACATAGTGAAACCACAATTGCCAGCAAATTAGTTAAACCCGACAAATTGGCTAAATGGATATCGTTAAAATAATTTGATGATTATTTCTGATGAAAGCAAGAGGAGGTCCCTATTTAGAAAGAAAGAAACAGAAGTGCCGGGAATCGAACCCGGGCCACTCCCGTCGACGTCAAGAATGCTAACCACTGCACCCAACTCTCGGAATCTCTACCTTTTGCAACATTTAATTCACTCAGGTTGCTGGTAGCGCAGAAGCGCCATCCAGTGATTAAGTAATTTTTCAGCAAATATGTAGCTACTTTAAGTAGGTAATTTAATTACTGGTACCAAAAAGGAGATACGTAGAGTATCTGCATTTCCCTTACTTTATGTGTCCACTCTATTGAAAGGCGTAAACTAGTGTGAAAATGCAGTCTCAAGAATCTCAATCGACATTTCTCTTGCAGACAATGTTCCGCGGACAAGCGAACAAAATCTCAGTCTCGTTGTTTAAGAAATGGCATCATTTTCAAAAACCTTCAGAGATTTATTGGGCACACGCGTCAAGCGACACACGGGCATTTAAAATGAAAGTTTATGACTCAAAAGCTATCGAGGGCGTAAAACTGAAAACTTTGAAAACGCAAGTGCAGCTGCAATCGTGTAAAATGTGCGTGGTTTAAACTAATAAGTTTTCCTAACATAATAGCGTGATCTCTGTGATAAAAGAACCATGTTATAAGCAATGCAATTTGCAGTCATTAAAGTGAAGATTAAAAGGTAATTGTACCATGGTACCACATGGCGCATAAGGATAAAATCTCACTATAATACGTTTCGCAACTTTGGAACTGTACACAGTTGTGCGTTTAAGCAGCAAGAGTACATATGTAATAGGGAAGAGTATGACACTTTCCATTACTCTACATAGGTAATTGGTCGGAATGATGCTGCGGACGAAATAGTGCTTTAACGTCTTGATTCCAGGAGGGGACTCTCATCAAATCAGGGCCGTACTGAAACAAAGGGGCGTACTGCCCCTGCCATCAAGACAGTGTGACATCGATTGTATGTAAGCTGAAACGAGGGCGGTATTCCTCCCTGAAATCAAACACAGCACAGATTTGAAGGTGGGACCCCGCCTGAAATCAAGACGTTGAAGCGCTATTTCGGCCTGAGAGGTAAGAGTGCCATTGTACTCTTCCCTTTTGTACTCTTGAAGCAGGTATATGCACCTTATTTGATCTACGCTGAGCGTGGCGACCCAACGTTAACTCCATACTTACGTACCCTAAGATATGTACATATATACGTACGTATATACTACTAAAAGAACGTGATACATAGCTTATACCAACGTCTGCAGCAATTATAATTTCAGACATCGGGTTCAGCTTCTCAGATCATTATTCAGACTTCAGACCATTCTCATTATCTGTGAGCTATTTGTGAAATTTACACTTTTTAACATCAATATAATATAACTATATATACTACTTGATTTTTATACTAATGGCTCCAATTCATACCACACACATTGTGATTCTTACATAGACAGTTTCAAATTTGGCAAACGTAAATCTACAAACAAAAATTTTTTTTGCTAGACTATTTCATCGATAAAGCAAGAAGAAACATCACAGTAAGTTGAATCAACCATAATCGGTTGAAAGCGAGAAACCATAATAATCATAATTAGTTGCAAACACGAAAACCGTAGTTGAAAATTAAATCAAACTGACACACATAACGTCGCCGTCTGGAAAATAATTTCAAAAATTCAATTAATCAATATATAAGAAAGTATAAAGTGAAATAATAATCAAAAAATAAGTAACTTGAAAATGAAAATTATAATTTACTTTTAAACCTAAAAGTATCAATTCATTTCACTGAAATTTAAAGTGATCAGTGATAATTCTCAATGGTTATACGAAGCATTCATTCCGATAAATTTTGAATTCGGGGCGGAAGTGAAGAGTCCTATCGACCGATTTGATCAGCTCGGCATAGAGCACATGTTTTCTTGCAATCAATTCCCCACAGAGCGATAAATATTTCGCTTAGAATTTATGTATCTTCTCTAATTACCCTTCTGTACGGGTTACGGTAATGGCAGGATACAGTACTACAAGTACAGTAACTGCGCATAATGACCGTAACCCTGGTTTTAGGAGATGAAAATCTGAAAAATTATGTTAATTTTTAAACTTTATGGATTCTATACACAAAAAAATGACACGTTAGGTTATGAAACCAATAATTTGTAAAAATGTAGGTATATTTATATGCGTTTTTACCATATTTTATGTTTACTTGA
>JASANF010011008.1:0-18051 GCA_030248245.1 Trissonchulus sp. WLG1_4
ATTTTGACTAATAGGAGCGAGGGATGGAAAGCCCTACAAACCCAACAACCGGGGGGGAGGGGGGCAGTGCGCGCCTACTGAATCTTTTTACCCTTCTAGGGTTTCATTTTGCGTAACCAATAGGACGAAGAATGGAAAGTCATGTTGTGTAATTGCCTACAATTTTGACTAATAGGAGCGAGGGATGGAAAGCCCTACAAACCCAACCCCGGGGGGAGGTCGCCTACTGAATCTTTTTACCCTTCTAGGGTTTCATTTTGCGTAACCAATAGGACGAAGAATGGAAAGTCATGTTGGGTAATTGCCTACAATTTTGACTAATAGGAGCGAGGGATGGAAAGCCCTACAAACCCAACCCCGGGGGGAGGTCGCCTACTGAATCTTTTTACCCTTCTAGGGTTTCATTTTGCGTAACCAATAGGACGAAGAATGGAAAGTCATGTTGGGTAATTGCCTACAATTTTGACTAATAGGAGCGAGGGATGGAAAGCCCTACAAACCCAACCCCGGGGGGAGGTTGCCTACTGAATCTTTTTACCCTTCTAGGGTTTCATTTTGCGTAACCAATAGACGAAGAATGGAAAGTCATGTTGTGTAATTGCCTACAATTTTGACTAATAGGAGCGAGGGATGGAAAGCCCTACAAACCCAACAACCGGGGGGGAGGGGGGCAGTGGGCGCCTACTGAATCTTTTTACCCTTCTAGAGTTTCATTTTGCGTAACCAATAGGACGAAGAATGGAAAGTCATGTTGGGTAATTGCCTGCAATTTTGACTAATAGGAGCGAGGGATGGAAAGCCCTACAAACCCAACCCCGGGGGGAGGTCGCCTACTGAATCTTTTTACCCTTCTAGGGTTTCATTTTGCGTAACCAATAGGACGAAGAATGGAAAGTCATGTTGGGTAATTGCCTACAATTTTGACTAATAGGAGCGAGGGATGGAAAGCCCTACAAACCCAACAACCGGGGGGGGGGGGGGGTGAGCGCCTACTCAATAAATTAGCCAATAGCGCAAAATAGCGCCTAAATAGCGCAAATAGCACCCTCAGCTGCTATAAGCGCTATTTTTTAAGCCTATGAAAAAATAGCGCTTATAGCACTTTGATGCGCTATCGTTTTGCTATATGCGCTATTTTTTAATATTGTCTATCAAAACACAAACTAAAAGTTTAAAAGAGTTTTAAACTTCTTAATTTTAATTGAAACATCTTATTACGTATTAACAAGAGTGCATAATAAGATGAGTATGACACTCTTCTGCACCTCAGGTTGGCCTTCGCGGTCATGCTGCGACCATTATCTCCCGAAAAAGGCCACAACTGTGGGGGGGAGTACCCCCTACCCGAATGAAGGTATAGCCCTCAGTTGTGGGGGGACGCCCCCACGAATCAGACCATAAGTCTCAAACGTGGGGGGGAACCCCCACAAATGAGGGTATACCCTCAAATGTGGGGGGGACCCCCCACGTTTGGTGCAATCTAAAAAAAGCCCCGGAAACGCCCCGCCGCCACTTTTTGAGGTAAAATTTTGTTCCTAGGTGTATTTTGAGGTGCTGATTTCGAATCTGGGGCTCATTTTTGTCACCGCGGACCCAGTTGACCTCCGCGGGCTACAATACCAACTTGGGATATTTTTTTCAAAAATTGAAATTTTTCATGTCTAAGTGTTATTTTGGTCACTGAGCCCTGAACACGATTCCGTCTAGGATCCTCTTGGAGTCAAATATGTCAGACGGCTTTCTTTTCCATACTATTCGCTACACCATCTAGGCAGCAGATTTTTACGAGGCTTTGGTACAGGTATGTATGTAGGTACGTGTTTTCTTACGTAGAAATAGGTTACGTATTTTCTTACGGTAGAAAATTTTTTAACAGTTTTTTGGTGAAAAGCGCATTCTAAGGGTTTTTTGTGTTCCTGAATATTCTGATGTGATCCTTGGAAGTCCAAACAAGTAAATTGTTGGGTTTTTTCTTTTATTCACCCCACAGTACGAAATTCAAAATTTACTGAACAGTTTCGAAAATTTCACGCCTTAGGACCTCCTAGAGGAGGTATCCTGAGGGGGTCACAGGGGGGCCCAGGAGGGTCCTAGGCAAAAATAGACCTCAGATTCGTGTGCAGGGGCTCAAATTACCCCGAGAAACAGCAAAATCTCAATTTCGAAAATTTGACACCTTTGGCCCCCTGAGGCATGGTACCCTGGGGAAGGCGGCTTGGTGGGGTCCACGAGGGCTCTAGGCAAAAATGGACCCCGGATTCGTGTTCAGCACCTCAAAATACCCTTCGGAACGAAATTTTACCTCAAAAAGTGGCGGCGGGGCGTCTCCGAGGCATTTTTTAGGTTGCAACAAACGTGGAGGGGGGTCCCCCCCACATTTGAGGGTATACCCTCATTTGTGGGAGGGTCCCCCCCACGTTTGAAACCTATGGTCTGATTCGTGGGGGGGGTCCCCCCCACAGTTGAGGGCTATGCCTTCATTCGTATAGGGGGGTACCCCCCCACAGTTGTGGCCTTTTTCGGGAGATAATGGTCGCAGCATGCCCGCGCTGCTAGGCCACATTACGTGGCTAGTGTCACACTCTTGTGATTATGTACTCTTGATACTAAAAAGTAAAAAAGTTTTTAATTAAATAGCCGATAGCACAAAGTAGCGCCTAAATAGCGCAAATAGCACCCGCAGCGCTATTTTTTAAGCCTATGAAAAAATAGCGCTTATAGCACTTTGATGCGCTATCGTTTTGCTATTTTTTAATATCCTCTATCAAAACACAAACTAAAAGTTTAAAAGAAGGGGGGGAGCGGGGGTACCTGTCGCAGCGTGTATAGCGCAAATAGCGGGGTGGGGTGGTGGCGTTTTTGAGCTGGAAACTATAATAACGCAAATAGCGCAAATAGCGCCTAGGGGTGGGGGGGGGAAATCTCGTGCTCGTGCACGCTTGGACGCGACATCTACCTATTATGTTTACCGTTCGCATATTTTTTCCTGTTGGGCCACAGCCCAACAGGTCTTTAATTTTGATTTTGGATTGTTAGTGCGCTGCTAACGTTGAATTGCTCATGTGCGGAGTTTGTTTTACACGTCCGCCTCCGTCAAATCGCACCCGTCTACCTACTTACTTACCTTGCTGGCTTGCTTCTGTTATTGTACTGCCTTTGCAATTTCCGCCGTTTCACACTACACAGTACACAGGCATGGTAATTAATGGTAAATTACAAAAAATTGCTTTCGCCGGAATCGATCCAACAGCCTTCGGTTTCTGAGTACAACAGCTTAACCACTATACCATTCTGCCGTCTTGTAATTTGTAGCTAAGAATGCCTACTAAAATTTATTCCATAAGGTGCCTATGTTACAACATAGTTTTGGAAACTTTGCACGTGAAATTTAAACGACATATATGCCTATTGAACGAAATCTGAAGGTTTTGCAGTCTGATTAGCAGACAGGTTTACTACGTGACCCTTGTGCATCAAAAATTACATGTTAGCTGTCCCAACAGGTTTACGATGGCCTCTGGCCAATGTACTTTAAAATTAAAACTTTTTGCTTACTGACTGTTTTTGCCGAAAATTGGGCTTGTTGCTGTCACACGTGTTGTGCAGGATTGCATGCGTTTTATGTAAACGGTACCAAAACCCTAATGCAGACTGCCTCGTCCACACTCCACAGGCGTCACAGCGTTGTCTTGTGTTCACACACATCCTGCAGTTTACCTGTTGCATGTATCGTAGGAAGAGTATGACACGACACTATCCCTATTATGCCTTGGTTCGTCCAATGCGGAGCGTAAACTAGGCCTTTTATGTACGGTTTTGAGGGGGAGGGGTACCCCGCCTCAGTTCAAGACGTAGTGGTCAACTGAGGGGGTAAACCCCTCAGTTCGATACCCCGTACTCAAGTGAGGGAGGGTGCCCCCCCCCTTATTTCAAGACCCCGTACTCAACTGAAGGGGGTACCCCCTCATTTCAAGACATTGACAAGGACTTTCGTTGATGTACTGAACTGAGGAGAGGAGGGCTACCGCCTCCCTCAAAACCGTACATAAAAGGCCTATTTTGCGCTCCTCATTGGACGCAAGGCCCAAGGCATACCTAATAGGGAGAGTGTCATACTCTTCCTATTATGTACTCTTGATCTATACCTACGTTTGTATCGCAGTTTATTCGGTTCAGCTGATATGACCTAACCTAACCTATCAGAGTGGCAGTGTTAGGAAAACAATTATTGCTCTAATTGCATATAAACATCTCTGGGGAGGATCCGTGGCCCTTTTAGGGGCTACTTGTTAAGATAACGGTAGTTCGGCGGGATGTTTAATAGATCCCAAATACTAAATAGCAATTTTATTATGATTATGAACTATTGAGTATTGATACAATTGACGAGTGATGATGTCACGGTGTAAATTTTCCCCCCTGTGAATTGTCCCCCCATAAAAATGGCTGTGTCCCATTAAGGCCAGTCTCTATTTGATTCCAATAAAATTCGTCCCGTTAAGGCAGAAGTCCCATTAAGGCCAGTGTAAGTTTCGTTAATCTCATTTTAATTGGCGTTGTTAATATTGTTTCGTTAAGGCAGAGGTCAAATTTTTGACTCGTCATACGGTAGTTTATGAGGCTCTTATGTAGTTTGATATCAAAATCAAAGTAAAAACCGACAAATGAATATAATGAATACAGTGTCCGAGGTGCCACTTTGTCTATCATGTACTTTACTGTTGAAATCAAAGTGAAAACCGACGAAATAAATGCTAGTATTAACACAAACACTCAGTATAGTATCATTTTTGTTCACTTGGTTAACTTTTCGTTGAATTTAAATTTTTACTATTTTTGTTTTTATAATAAATGCATTTACAGGCTGTATTAGACTTCTCAGTTTTAACCTTAAGTATGTAGTAGTTTATTGGAGTCTGCCCTAATGAGACTGCTATGATTAGACATCTGCTCTACTGTAAAAGTAGACCTGCCTTAACGGGACGCTCCTGTTTCTGTTGTTGTAATAATAGTTCTGCCTTAATGGGACAGTGGCCTTAACGGTACCCAATCATAAAAATTACCCCGGTGTAAATTTTCCCCCCGGAAAATTTACCCCGGGGTAGATTTTCCGGGGGAAAAATTCACACCAACCATATAATTTGACTGTTTTGAACTTATTTTTTCAAAACTGGCAATTTCGGCGATAAATTTATTCATTTCTATGTATTTTTTAACATTTAATTTAGCAACATATTATTTTTCAGGCTGTGATAGCTTTAGACTATACAAAAGACCATGAATTTCGAAGGTATGGGTAATTTCATTATCATACATATATTATCTGGGCCCGTTTATCTTCGAAGCAAAATGTTCAATGTCGAAAATTTCGATTAATTTAAACGTTTGCAAACGCTGAACTTAACACAGAATTACAGGACAATTAGGTACTAAATGTCGTCGGAAATGATTGCGGTTGAAATTTTTTTCAACGACTAATATTTAGCTTCGATAAATCGGGCCCTGAACGGTGTTACAGGCTGTACTGATGAGGCATGTGAAGTCCCACACACACTTATATATGTAATTCTCTAACCCCTACCCCTCCACTGTCTCCAGTCCTAAGGGCATATTTCAGGCTCCAAATTCGCAGCCCTGACGGAAACTTGACACACAAAAATTTTCATTTTGGCATTATTTCTCGCGAAATTAAGTGGAAAATAATGGATTTATAATAAAGGCAAAATAGGGTTTAATCAAGGTTTTGTATTGGTCATCACATTTTTAAAGTAGCATTTAGACCAGGGTAATGAGTAACTTTGGCGATAAATGGTTTTCAGCGACTATTTTGATCATAATTGAAGAAAACTTGCTTGGAATCAGTAGAGTTTTAATTTGATGTGCATATTTTGGCAAAATTTTCAAATTTATTTGCACTCTTTTGTTGTCGTAGAAAATTTTCAATGCATTATAACAAAAACAACATACGTCTGTCAAGTCTAAGCAGGGGTGGACGCGAGTGGAACTTTTCGACCCGCGACCCACCCAACCCGCGACCGACACTCGTGGGTAACACGCGACCCACTTGACCCACCATCAACTGTTTGTTGCTGATGCCATGTATAATTTACACAGTGTACATTGTACATTATTCACATGACCCACTGCCACTTTGAACGAATTTAGGGCAATACGGCACTATTACGCAGTACTCAAAATTCAGTAAAATAAGAGTCTGACGTGTAATTTTTTCACGTTTCGCGGGTCGGAAAAAATGTAGCGAAGTGGATACCGGCGGGTTGACCCACGATTCAAATTTTCCGACCTAACCCAACCCAACTCGCGGGTACCCACGACACACGTCCACCCCTGAGTCTAAGTCCCTTCAGACTCGAATGCTTGCGCTTCTAAAAAGAGCAGCGCAACTCTACCAGCGGTATTAGTACTATTTGAGTAGTATAGAAATGGGCGTTCTGGAACCTCCCGGAGCCGGAGCCTCCGGAGTGATTACGTCATATGACGTCATGTGACGTCATGATGACGTCATAGATGATTGCTGGCTGTCAATATTGATTGACACCTGTCAATTTTGATTGACAGGCGTCAATTTTGATTGACGGCTGTCACTGTTTACATAATAATTACATAATTATTATATGATTAATTACATAAATTATTACATAACATTTATGTAATTACCTAATTAGGTGATTACATAATAAGGCAATAATTTTAAAATAAAAAGCGGGTTCATGATAATTAATTTTAAATTTGACTTTTTATTAATTTTTACTAAGCCCCCTCCCAGAAATTTTTGTTTGGCCAAATTCAAATTTGACCAAAACAGCTGTTGAACAAACAGCTTGTTATCAACTATGGGTCAGCCTAGCTGACCAGGAACCAAGCATTTTCCAAACCAAGATTTTCCAACATATTTTGAAAATTTTTGTTTAGAAACTCTTTCCCTTTATCAGACTGCAATATTTTGTGGAGTCTTCTAAAATTGTTTTGAAAGCGTTAGTAATATTTGTCCCACTCTTACTTTTTACAGGGATAACCCACGCAAATTTTGAAAATGCATCTGCACAGGTCAAAAGAAATTTATAGTTTCGATTATGTTTAGCAATATTTGACATATCTGCCAAATCAATTTGCCACAATCCGTCAACTTCTGTGACAAAATACCTACTTTTCTCATATTTTCGTCGTACTGGTTTGTGTAGAGTATATGTATATTGATTTTCTAACCAATCTTTTACTTCTTTCAAAGAGATTCCATGCCACTTAGCCGCTAAGTATAACTTTTGAACACTCGAAAAAGCTACGCTACTGTTTGGATCATAGTACAATTTAGTTAAGATACTTTCCATTTCAGAGTTTTTAATGCGCTTTTAATTCCTGACCCGTTTTGATCATGTAATCGTTTACGTAATGCAGATAAACGCTGCAGTGAATCAGAGAGTGGTCTTGTTGGTGTAGTCACTATGTCAGGCTTCGTGGACTGAAGGCGACGCATATATTGCCACCGAGCCTGGTTTTCTACTAGTTCACGGGGAACATTGCTATCCTTGAGAGCTTTTGCAAACAGTTGCCACCCTGTAACAGGACTCTTACTGGGTCGGTAGCGTACAAAATCATGAATCAAGTCATGAATGCGTGAACCCTCAACCTGTCCTTGGCACTCAATCTCACCTTTTTCATTAACTTTGAGTTCTGATATTTTACAAATGTGGTCAATTAACTGACGACCTGTATCTTTAAGTGTTTTTGGTAGAGAATCAATTATTGGATCGCTAAGTAGCGGAGGCTGTTCCTGCTTGTCTGTCTTAATTTTGAACTCTTGAGGCTTATTTTTCAACATCTGTTTTCTATAATTTTCTTGCCTGTACAAAGCTAGTTTAACGTCAGAAGGAAGATTCTTTTGCTTGCTAATTTTCTTTATATCTTGTTCTAGAGCATCTTCGTGTTCTAAAAAAAATTCTGGTCTACCAAGACAGAGTACTCCATTATTATCTAAGAATCAAGTCTGAAACTAACCCACCAACAATCCCAATTAATGGTGCCAATAATGCTGGCAAAAATCCACCGTTTTGCAAAATTTTCTTTTTTTTTATTTTTTTAGGGGGGTTTTACTCCTAAGTTCTCTTAAAACTGTCTTATATCGCTTCAGTTTTTTCTTTTCTAAAGTTGAAAGCTCTATATTACCAGACAAAACATTTTCTACACAGTCACATATTGTTTTTATTAAATCACCATGTGCAGTAGAAATTAACGCATTGCGCTGGTTGCGGTTGCACTTGCACAATACGCGCAAAAAACCAATATTTTGTTAAAATCGTTTAGCCATGGTTAATATAATATAATATAGTTAATGTATTTCTACATAGTTGAAGGTGCTTTTATTAATTTTTCAACCTATATACTCCATTTAACTCATTTGGGAAAATATTCGTACGCAGTCTAAAATCCTCTGGAGTATTTTGGTCCAAGTCAATAAACAAATATCCATGGGGCCTGGCAGTCGCATGTTCAAAAGCTTCCACAAAACCCTTGACTTTAGTAGGAAACATTTGTTTAGCTACATTTATAGGAGTAAGTTTGTCTGCAGGATTTTTCATCAATACAATGTACTGACTATTGATTCTACTTGTACGCTGTTTATTAAAAAATATATTTTGTGTTATATGAATAACACTACAAGACCAATGGTGACATCCAAGAGTGAAAAGTTCCACTAATTTGCTACTTTTACCAATTTCGGTCATCAAATCGTCCAAAACTAGCAGTTTTGGTATGTGTTTAGTAGCCTTCAAAGAATCGACATCAGGCAAGCCTTCGTGAAAATCTACGTTCGGTAAAAACTCGTACGCAGGTTGCCATTCAGTATAACACCAAATAATTTGTTCAGGAGGGGGTGCTACTAGTTGATCAGCAAATTTACAAATTTTGAAACAAAGGTGGTTTTGCCAGCTTTAGTAGGTGCTGCCACAATACAAGTAAAAGGGTGCTGTAGTTTTAAAAATGGTGTAGGAACCACGCCTAAATCACCTATGTTTATGTCTTGGTGTAATGCATACCGTTTTTTCAGGTCAATAATTTGACCTTGTACTTCAGGTCTAAACTGAAAATCACTTAGGGCAGCCATGCTGTTATGCTACTGCCGAAAACTTAGCTGTTTTTATTAAATTTCGTACATTTGCATTAAATCTTCTCGTGTTAGGTACAGTGGACCAGCAATACCAAATGCGATTTGCTTGTCATCGGCCAGGCATAGCTGAAAACCGCTTTGATTTGCCTTAAATGGACATAGAAGGTCACTGCCTTCCACAGTATTACATGCACTATTCATTTGAAAACAGTTTCCTAAAAACTGCTGAAATTTGTTAAAATCACTGAGAGAATAGACAACACGAGCACTTCCTTGTACTATTCCTATTTCGCCCGTAGGCATTAACTCAATGATTGTAGGAGAAAACGGTAATACTTCATCTTTGTGATTTTTAATGGGGTTATTCTGAGCGCTGAGCACCAGTAAAATCACACAAAGTAGCAACAAAATACCATTTAGCATGTAAAGTGCTATAAAATGGCAGCTACTGACAATTTTAGCTTGCCTAGACTCTCGAGCGTAACACTCAATATCCATTTTTCAACTTTTTAAATTTTTGATAAATTTTGGGTTTATATTGATTTTGTCAGCCCTCTGCTTTCTTCCTCCACGACTTGGGACGTGGCATCGGCGCATTACTGACCTTTTGTATTTTATATTTTTTTATTTTCAAGGCTTACATGTTTTGCCTTTTTATTTTTAAGGCTTGAATGTTTTGCCTTTTTTTGTGGCCAGCAAGGTTTAACCTTGATATTTTTGACTTTTTCAAAATACAATGTACAATACATTTACAGGTTTTATAGGCTTTGACGAAAGATAATAACAAAGAAAAGTAAGCCAAATAGTCGCACGGATCTGGGGGCGGCAGCCCCCAGAAAAAAATTGGGGGGAAATTTTTGATTTTTAACCCAAATTGGTCAATTGGAGACGTATCAGAAATTTTGTTAGCCCGGGCGAATAAAACCAAAGGGGGGACCCTTTTTGACAATTTCTTCAGGTTCGACCAAAAGGGGAGGGTCGCGACCCCCGCGACCCCCCCCCTGGCTACGCCCTTGCTAATCACAAACATATGTGTATACATTTGTATGTGCACTGTGTTTACTGATAAACTAAACAACCACGGCAACGTTTTTCGAAAAAAATAACAGAATTTCACTGTTTGGTGTGAAATTTTGGTGAAATGAACACTTCCGAAAAAAATTTCCTGCCAAAAATATAAACCAAAGGGGGGACCACAGGAAAATTTTTCACAGATTTGAAAAACCGAGACCGGGTACAAACCGAGACTTTTCGACTACCGAGACCGAGACCGAGACCGAGACCGAGACTGGGCTAGTCTCGGGTTTTGACCGAGACCGAGACCGAGACTTCCATCCCTAAAACCAGAAAAAAGTTAGAAAATAACTAGAAAAATATCAGAAAAAAACCAGAAAAAAGTTAGAAAATAACTAGAAAAAAACCAGAAAAAAAGTTAGAAAATAACTAGATAAAAGCCAGAAAAAAGTTAGAAAATAACTAGAAAATGACTAGAAAAAAACCAGAAAAAAGTTAGAAAATAACTAGAAAAAAACCAGAAGTTAGAAAATAACTAGAAAAAACCAGAAAAAAGTTAGAAAATAACTAGAAAAATATCAGAAAAAAACCAGAAAAAAGTTAGAAAATAACTAGAAAAAAACCAGAAAAAAGTTAGAAAATAACTAGATAAAAGCCAGAAAAAAGTTAGAAAATAACTAGAAAATGACTAGAAAAAAACCAGAAAAAAGTTAGAAAATAACTAGAAAAAAAACAGAAAAAAATCTGGAAAAAAATTAAAAACCTAGCATATACATACTAGAAACAGTGCATAAAACAACTAGACACCCTCAAAAAACAACTAGAATTCAGTTTCAGAAAACGTATATAAAAAGAGCATTAACGTGGCTGAACAATAAAGAAAATCAGCAGGGAACACTCTGAAAAAATTGAGAATGTCCAAGAAAGGGTTGGTGAAAAATCAGAAAAAAACCAGAAAAAAACTAGAAAAAAACAGAAAAAACGTAGACAACAGCTGGAAAAAAACTAGAAAAAAACCAGAAAAAAGTTAGAAAAAAACCAGAAAAAAGATAGAAAACATTCTCTATATGGTCAGAAAAAAGTCAGAAAAAAGTAGAAAAAAGTAGAAAAAAACTAGATCGTGAGACTGGCAGTTAGAAAAAAAACAGAAAAAAGTCAGAAAAAGGTTACAAAAATTAGAAAAAAACCAGAAAAAAGCCAGAAAAAAGTTAGAAAAAATTAGAAAAAAACCAGAAAAAAACTAGAAAAAAACCAGAAAAAAACTAGATAATTTTTTCTAGTTTTTTTCTGGTTTTTTTCTAGTTTTTTTCTGAAATAATTTTCCTGTGGGGCTTAGGCGTCAGGCTTAGTATGGGGGCATGGGGATAAGGCTTAAATTTAGGCTTAGGTTCAGGCTTAGGCTCAGGCTTAGGCAATAAAAAATCGAAATTTTCAGAAAAAATCCTGCCAGCTTAACCTAGATAATCCTGCCAACTAAGCTTAGACGATGCCTTAAAACATCATAACGCACTCAAAACTATCCAAAAACAAAGATTATGCCATTTTTGGCTTCGAACTTAACTTTGGCCTACGTTCACTTCCAAAAACACAGAAAATGCAATTTTCAAGGGGTCATAGATAATAAAATACAAATTTGTGGATCGGGGTTCTATTACAAAAAATGCTTCCCTCAAGGTGCTCTACTACACAAAAAAAGGTCCACTACTCCCCCCCCCCCCCCCAAGGCCCAACTGCACGTGATCCCTAAATTTTGTGTGCGATTGGAAAGCCATACTCCAGCTATTAACACAATTAGAGCAACTGTCCGTCAATCTTGTATGTCTATTTATCTATAATTAATAACTGGTCAAAATTTCAATACAATTACTTCCCAATAAAATATTATTTTTTATTTAAAGTGATCCAGACCACTTTTTTTACCGTCATGAAAAATTGCGTTTTGCATAAAAATTTTTGATCGTTACTTTCACCACTTGAGCCCCAAAGCAGCCCCTAAAGTTTGCACAGCTTTTCATTGTATTTGATTTTATTTATAATCGACCACTGTAATAATTTTATTTGGCCTATGGATATAGTGGACTAAAACATCTTTAAAGTCACGTTATGTCACAGACTCACAGAGTCACAGCAGGCTATCAAGTGTCAGTCAACCCCAACTCGTACGCCTTCGTCATTGTAAACTTAGCAGTTAGCACGAATGATATTTTGCGCAATAGGTTGTTTTGGCGCGATGGTCTAGCTGTCCTGTCCTCTACACCACCATATGAGCGAGCGAATCTTTTTGTCGGGCATACGGACGCAAACTCTATGGGTGGATTTAGGTAACAAAGGTGGTTTTACTAAACCATGGTTTTACGGACTTTTTTATCTGATTTGCGCATAATGTGCCTGCCTCTGCACTTCTACGCAAGGTGGGCTTATGAGTTTACCGAGGGTACGGCTAGCACCGGCTTGGGTGAAAATCATAGCTGGTTCTGGAGAATTTCTGTGTTCTAACGACTTAATGGTGACGTATTGACTAGCTTGGGGCTCACCCTTGATAGGCTCAGTGATAGTCACTCAAGACACATTACAGCAACCCCAGGGGCCTGTTGCTCAACTTTACAAATCTTACAGTTGTAACAATTGTAAGTGCAGAATCAGGTGATTCGTTACGAATTCGTCATATAAATTCATTACGAATCACCTGATTTTGCACTTTCAATTGTTACAATTGTAAGACTTGTAAAGTTGAGCAACAGGCCCCAGGGGTGTCCTGTTTGTACGGCGAGTGTGCCCAAACAACTCAACTTACTCTGGGTTAGGTTTGATTGGAGCTTTTTAGGTTCGTTCATACCACCTGGATCCCGCAACTGACTGCTGGTAGCGGGCTTTAGTGTTTGTGACCGGCCGGCATTTTCGGCCGGCCAGCCAGATTCAACCGACTGACAAAGTTCGGCCCCTCCGGCCGGCCGGCCGGTTTTCATGTGCCGGCCGGAGCCGGTCGGCGGCTTTCGCGGCCGGTCACAAACACTAGCGGGCTTTAGTCAGTTTGCGCCTGCTGAATAGCTCCTTCGGCTCAAACCGTCGCCACTGCTAATGAGGGTAGCCGTACCTGCCACTGACAAATGGACTGGACTGGGTCTTCTTACAGCCAGTGCGCGGCGATCCGTCCTGCCAGCGAAACAGCGGAGAGTCAAGCGGCATAATATGAAAGGTCTCCAGCACATGCGCAGTGCAGTAGGTAGGTAGACTCTGGCAAAGCGTACCTGTTTTGAGTTTGTGCGTTTGTGAGTTTGTGACTGTTGTACCCAATACAAACACCGTAACCATTTTGCGTAACCAATAGGACGAAGAATGGAAAGTCATGTTGGGTAATTGCCTACAATTTTGACTAATAGGAGCGAGGGATGGAAAGCCCTACAAACCCAACCCCGGGGGGAGGTCGCCTACTGAATCTTTTTACCCTTCTAGGGTTTCATTTTGCGTAACCAATAGGACGAAGAATGGAAAGTCATGTTGGGTAATTGCCTACAATTTTGACTAATAGGAGCGAGGGAAGGAAAGCCCTACAAACCCAACCCCGGGGGGAGGTCGCCTACTGAATCTTTTTACCCTTCTAGGGTTTCATTTTGCGTAACCAATAGGACGAAGAATGAAAGTCATGTTGGTTAATTGCCTACAATTTTGACTAATAGGAGCGAGGGTTGGAAAGCCCTACAAACCCAACAACCGGGGGGGAGGGGGGGGGTGGGCGCCTACTGAATCTTCTTATCTTTCTAGGGTTTCAGTTTGCGTAACCACTAGGAGCGAAGAATGGAAAGTCATGTTGGGTGATTGCCTACAATTGTGACTAATAGGAGCGAGGGATGGAAAGTCCTACAAATCCAAGAACTGGGGGGAGGGGGGGTACCTACTAAATCTTCTTACCCTTCTAGGCTTTAATTTTGTATAAAATTAAAATTTAAAAATAATAATTTTAAAATTTTATTTTTAATTGAGGGATCGTATACGTAGTAAAAAGTACAAAAATGATCAGTAATTTAGCCTAGAGCATAAAATAGCGCCTAAATAGCGTAAATAGCACCCTCACGTGGTATAAGCGCTATTTTTAAGCCTATGAAAAAATAGCGCTTATAGCACTTTGATCCGCTATCGTTTTGCTATATGCGCTATTTTTTATATCGCCTATCAAAACACAAACTAAAAGTTCAAAATAATTTTAAACTTCTTAATTTTAATTGAGAGATCTTATACGTACAAAAAAGTACAAAAGTATTCATTAAAATAGCCGATAGCACAAAACAGCGCCTAAGTAGTGCAAATAGCACCCTCAGGTGCTATAGCGCTATCGAATAAAATAAACAATTTATCTAAGTCAAAATAACGCCTCAGAAAAAAATAGCACCTACCATGGGCTATTATAGCGCTGTGCTATTATGGCACTTTGATATTTTTCGGATTTTGAAATGTGCTATAATTTGCCAAAAAAGCGCTATTTTCCGAAGCGCTATAGCCGCTATTTTAGCGCTTATAGCACTTTGATAGCGGGGAGGGAGTGGGGGGGGAGAGGAGGAGGGAGGGGGGGTACCTGTCGTAGCGTGTATAGCACAAATAGCAGGGGGGGGGTGGGGGGGCGTTTTTGAGCTGGACACTATAATAGCGCAAATAGCGCAAATAGCGGGGGCGGTGGGGGGGCGTTTTTGAGCTGGAGACTATAATAGCGCAATTAGCGCAAATAGCGCCTAGGGGTAGGGGGGGGTAAAATCTCGTGCCCGTGCACGCTTACACGCGACATCTACCATAAATAGATTGACCTATTTATTTTTAATTTCAATATTAATATTAATAGCCACCCTAATTTATTTTTAATTAAATATTATTATAAATAGCGCCGTTCAATTATTTTTAATATTAATATTAATAAAATAATTACAAGTATAGTGCGTCTAGTTTAGACTAGTTCGACCATATCGTATTTATCTTTATCTGATGCCTAAGTTTAATTCCGCAATTGCACATATGTACAATTGACAAACGTTCGTCTTTTTGGACCAAGCTTCGTCTTTTAAGACAAAACTTGGTTCTTTTGGACAAACCTTCGTCTTTTTTTGGTAACGAAGCTTTGTCTGTTTGGACAAACGTTCGTCTTTTTGGACCAAGCTTCGTATTTTAAGACAAAACCTGGTCCTTTTGGACAAACGTTCGTCTTTTTGGACCAAGCTTCGTCTTTTAAGACAAAACTTGGTCCTTTTGGACAAACCTTCGTCTTTTTTTGGTAACGAACCTTTGTCTTTTTGGACAAACGTTCGTCTTTTTGGACCAAGCTTCGTCTTTTAGGACAAACCTTGGTCCTTTTGGACGAAGCTTCGTCTTTTTCTGGTAACGAATGTTCGTTACCAGTAACGAATTGGAACCTTTTTTTGCAATGTACTGTATATATATGTATATATATATATATATATATATATATACGTTGTCCAGGTCCTTACTCGGTAATGTATTTTAACCAATTGGCACTAACACACATATATTTATGAAAATAAGAATTGCTTGCAGCCAGAATTGCCTGAGGTACATAGGTACCGCCGGTGGCCGGCAGCGCAAATTATTCGACCCATACTCAACTAAATAAGACTAACAATTATGCATGTATATAAAAGTTAGTCTTTACCAATATTACAGCAATACTGTTTTTCATTGTCATCAAAATTGGGCGTATATACCATACCAGCATATTTCTTCAGTTCATACTTCATAAATTGAGATATAAATGATGAATAAACATTTTGACAGTCCATACTTCGCGAAATTTTTTTGTCGTGGTATTATTGTAAGATCACCAGCATATGTGTTCAAAAACGGATAAATAATTTCAAGCAGAGAAAACAGTATCCTTCTAAATTTTAGTGCATGCAGCATAGGTACAAAAAATCAGTTTCAAAATTCTGATTATGTAGCCGAAATCTGGTGACAATTTTTTTAAAAAATTGTTATGTTAAAAACGCTTATAACTATTGCTATTTCAAGATTTTCGATAAAACTAAAGTGTCGTGCAATGGCAAAAATTTTTTGCGCATCTAGTGGTGCAAAAATCACGTTTCCACCATTTGCTGTTCCAAAGGTATGATCGTTATTATGTTTTTCATGAAAATAATGATAGTATAATACATTTAAATATTAAAAGTATTTTTAATAACGCTTTTTAATTATTGTTCCTTTTAGAGAAGGAACCTTTGTTATCGGTTTTTGCTCCGATAACAGGATTGTGTTAATTATGAGTTCGCCTTGCCTATGCTTTGTGTGTAATCCTATCAATGTCTTCCCATGGAACCCGTAGCCTAATTTATCTAACTCCCTAATATTGCTGTTCCCACCATTACACCTTATTATAAATGAGTTTTGTCTAGGAAACTTAAAACCTGTTTAAATCTATATTTTTCACGGGGAACATTAATAAGCCCTAAACGCCACCCATTAAACAAACAGAGAGATAAATGCAGGAAACTACCGTACTCCCTACTGCCCCTGTGCATGGTGAACCCCTGCTCAAATTTGACAAGTTAATGCAAGAAGGGTTGGATGATAGACTCATCCACTATATCTCAACCCTGAACTTCAAAAATCCCGCCAGCAAACTCCATTATTTGAGCAACGCCCATATGGATACCGGCTGTCTAAATACGGAACCAAACAGTTAGTGCAACTTTGGACTGAATCAATCCCAGCACTAACCGCGATACAGCCCAACTTTTCTGAGGAACCATTCAAGCACCCACCGCCTAATATCGGCTCGCGCGTCACCCGATATATATAACTACCGCGCCCCAGCCTCACCCCACGATGCACCAACTCGAAAAATAGCCAGAACCGAGAGGGTCACCAGCCTCATGTCCCTAAGCCCCCTTGTGTCTGTCGTAACCATCCCGAACGCGTCGAAATCAGAAGCCGAGCCCCACGCCCATTCCAAATTAGCGATGCCGCTAACACAGCCAAAACACTGTGAACCTGCAACACAGCCTAAATTCCCTGATTCCGGTCCCAATCACACTCCTGTTCAAACCCGCTCCGTTAACCCCACCTAGCATGGAACCTGTGAACCACCACTTCTGCCCCCGTCCGCCCAAGTCTGCCCCGGACGCCCGCTTTGTCGACTGGATTCCGGTATCTGCCCAGCCGGACGGTACTCTATTTATTTGCGTCACCGATAATGCTCGCCCGCCAAACATTATATTTGACACTCGGAATGACAATTCTCAACTGCGAAAAACTAATGTCAGATTGACTGAATGAATTAATTCTTGCCACTGTTTCAATAGCGCTTCAGTAATTGTGAGTTTAGTGAATGTATATTGCCTGACATTGCTTTAGTGAACTGTATGTTGCCTGACTTTGCTTCTTGTATTGACATGTTTATGCATCAAAACAAAAAAATTGCTATTCCTCCATTATATCCAAAAAAAGTTTATTTTTTTGCTGTTAATTGTGTGACTTACATCATTACCACTTCTGCAGATTTCACACCACCGAATTGTGCAATGTATTACTGTACGATGTATGTGTATATTATCTCGCCATAATTGTAGAATTTGTAAACATTACTGCCCTTAACATTACCTGCATGACCTTCTATGCTTCTGTGTGTAAATTTATGTATGTATGAAAATTTCAATTAGCTCGAACGGGGACGTTCGATTTTTCCTAGCCCCCCCGTGTAACGGGACGTTTAATTTCTTCCATGGAACCCGTAGCCTACTTAATCCAACTCCCTAATATTGCTGTTCCCACCATTACACCTTTTTGTAAATCATTTTTGTCTAGGAAACTTAAAACCTGTTTAAAAATCTACATTTTCACGGCGAACATTAATAAGTTCTAAACTCCACCCATTAAACAAACAGAGAGATAAATGCAGGAAACTACCGTACTCC